>VMDR010000926.1:103047-162303 GCA_007922815.1 Macrotus californicus
CCCCCCCGGGGGGGGGGGGGGGGGGGGGCGGGGGCGGCCTGGCCGTGGTCTGATGAGGCGCGCGACCAGGAGCTCCGAGCCGGTGGCCCCTCTCTCCTCCGCCCTAACGCCCATTGTCCTTGCCTTTACCAACCCGAGCGCCAGCTACCCCCCAGGATCTAGAAAGTGGAACCTGGGTGGGTTGCGCCCTCTTTGCAGAGGCCCGCCGTTTCCACCCGGCTAGTCCTAGCTCTGGAACAGGGACATGGGGTGGGGAACGCGGGGGTAGCGACCGGGACGCAGACACTGAAACCCCGGGGACCACGAGTGCCTTCATTTTCGGGAGAGCGGGATTAGGGACCCTGGCCAGCCCTCTCCCAGCCACGGGTCTTAGCGGACAGGACCCCCAGAGGGAAGAAGAGCGTTTGCCCCTCCAGCCAAGTGGTCCCAGGCTAAAGAGCGAAGAGCCTAGCACACGAGGTCACAGAGTTGGAAGTACAAAGACGTGCCGGGGAAGTGTGGATCGGAACAGCGCAGGGGAGCCCGCGGCTGACAGCGGGTCCGGTCCTAGACGGCCGGAGCCCTCGGGTCCCCCTTCTCCCGCAAGCACGCTGAGCCTGGGGAACCCCGGTGTCCCGGGGCCGGGCCGCTCCCGCGTGCTGCCGCTGTGCCCCAGCCTGAGCCCCTCCAGAGAAGCCCGCCGCGCGCCCTGCCCGCCCCGACCACAGGGAATGTGGAGCAGGCACTTACTAGGGCTCAGGAAACACTCCGTGAACCTTCGGAAGCAGCTCGTATTATTAGAAGGTCCATCTTCCATGTCGGAGCCGAAGAGCAGCGGGGCCGCGGCGGCAAGGGCGAAGCCGGCGCCTTGGGGCCGCCGCGAGGTCCGGCCGCCGCCTGCGCTTGGGCTGGGGCTGGGGCCGGAGCCGGAGCCGGAGCCGGAGCTGGGACCGTCCACTCCGGCGCCCGGAGAGCCGGAGGAGCCCGCGCGGCAGGCAGCCGGGCCGAGAGGGAGCCGGGGCGGCGGCGGCGGCCGGGGCCCGGCACGGGCTGGAAGCAGCCAACCCAGGAGCGCAGGGGAGAGAAAGAGCCGCCGCCGCCCGCCGGCGCTGCCACCGCCGCCGCGGGGACTCGTGCTGGGGGGGACGCTCAAGGGAGCCGCCTCTTGTCCGCCGCCGCCAGCATCGCCGCCGCCGCCTCGAGCCGCCGCCGCCGCTGCGCCCTGCCTTCCTGGGAGCCGCACGGGGAGGTGGAAGGCAGATGAGGAGGGGACCAGAGAAGGAGGGGGCAGCGGGGGCGGCGACCAGAAGTAAAAGGAAGATGGAGAGGGGGAGGGGACAGAGGAGGAGAAGGCGAGCGCGAAGAGAGCGCGAGCCGGGACCCAGCCGCCGCCGCTGCCGCCGCTGCCGCGCGCAGTCTGGGCGCCGGGGCCCCCCGCCGGGCTGGCGCGGCCTGCGCAGGAGGGGGGCGGGCGCGAGGGCGCGGCGCGCTCGGCCCGGCCACGGCCAGGCCGCTCGGGGGCCGGGCTCGGGCCCGCCGCACTCCCCCCGCCGGCTGCGCTGCGCCGGGTCTCCGGGCGGAGTTTGCCGTGGCCGGAGCCGGGCTGGTCCCCGGCCGCGGGCAGGGGGGCTTGGGGGCGGGGAGCGAGCGGCTCTTCGGGGCTGGCCATGGCCTTCCTCCTCCGCCCGGCCTCGGCGGGCTCCGCCCCCGCAGGACCTGCCCTCCTCTGCCGGTCAGCCGAGCGTCCGCCCGAGCTTCTCTCCAGTCTTCCTCGCCCCTCGCCGGCCCAATTTTCACATCGCGTTCCGTTTTGGGTGCGGGGGGACCCGGGGCCGCGGCGTCTGGCTGCTGGCTGGCGCACACAATCGGCGTGCTCCCGGTCTGGGCGCGGGGCTGCGGAGTCGGTGCCTGCAAGCCTGGCGTGGTTTGTGCGCGCTCCGGTGGCTGAGCCGCGGCCACTGCTCCGAAGCAGCGGAGAAAAGCGCCGCAATGCCTCTGCCCGTGGAGGCGGTGGCGGCGGCGGCAGCAGAAGACGCCCACTGGCGGAGAGAGCTCTCCCCACGCCACCGCGGTCCGCGCCCACGTAGCGCGCCCCACCGCGACTTGGCCCTGCGGCGCAGGCCCCCGCGCCGGAAGCACCTCTGCGGACAGTGTGCACCTGGGCTGGGGCGGCGGGGCAGGGGGACGCCTGCGGCTGTGCTGGGTGTCGTCGCAGCTGTGCCTGCTGTTACGGATTTTAAACCCACAGGCCAGCAGCTGCTCCAGCTGTGCTCTGCTGGGCGAGAGACCCCTGCCTGTCCCTTGTCCGAGCCAGAGAGTTCTCCTGGTGGTGGGCCAGTAGCTCCCACCGAGCAGTGCTCCGAGCTCCCGAGAAAAGTTCAAACTCGGAGGTTTGTTTGGTTTGGGTTTAAGTCCACGTACAGTCCTTCCAATACACTACGGTTTAGAAAGCCAGTCCATCCCAGCCCTCCTTTCGGACACCCACCCTCTAAGGAGCTTCGTGTGTGCGGCCCAGTTTGCCCGGGTGAGGTCAAAGAAAGGGAAGGGCAGACTAAGGCTCGAAAGAGAAAAACAGATCATGGCCCCAAAGCCCTGACGACCGACCAGAGTCACCTGTGAATTTCTCAGGCAAGCCCGCCCCCTCTTTCCCCCAGCCTTGAATCCAGACAGTTGCTGCTGGAGGGAAATGTGCCGCCCAAAGGGCGCTAAAAACGAGGAGCGGCCACAAGTTTGGAAGCTGGAGCGCCAGAGCGCACAGAGGCGCAGGTGTCCGCGTGCTAGTCGGCGCGCGCGCAGCGGGGCCACCACCGCCCGCGGGGTTCGGGAGGGGGCAGCGGGCCTTCTGTCTCGCGGTGGGACAGGCTGCCAGGACTCCCAGAACTAGGTCACCTTCCCAGGAGTGGAGCACGCGCGCCAAAGCTCAGCTTTGGCGAAGGGCAAGGCTGTCCCCAAAGCCCGAGGCGTGCACGATGGTGCCGCCGCGGCGCTGAGGAAGGGCTCGGGGCCCCCGGAGTGCGCCAGGCCGGGGGCTTGTTCTCACCCTGCACGTTTTCTTCTCTCCGACCAGCTCTCACGTGTTTTCATTGTGAAGTCTGCTCCGGAGACTTCCTTAATCTATGTTTTCCCTCACTCCCATTCAAATACCCCACAGTGCGAAAGGGCATGTTTGTATTCGAATCCAACTGGACAGGTAGGACTCCCCGGAACCTTGTGAGCAACCAGGACCCAGGCGTTTCCGCGACGGACAGATGTACTCCGAGCGTCGGGGGTCCGCCCAGGCCATCCAGGATCAGAATCCCTGAACTCGCGGGAGGATAAAGTGACCGCAGGGCTCTTACCTTGCTTGGGGGCGGGTGCAGTTTTGCTTTGTACTGGGGGTAAGGGCGGGGGCGGGGGCGGCGCAGCAAAGAAGGACAACGACCGAGCTACGTGGTCTGGTCTGCTGTAGCCTCCTGGCTGTCGCGCCTGGGCAGCGCACACCCGACACTTGTGACTTCCCTGGAAGTCGCGGGTGTGCGCCGCGCCAGGTGCGGCCCCGACCCGCGCGGAGCGTCTCGGAGGCTGCCCACGAGGTCGGAGAGGGCGGGTTTCTCCTCCGAGTGTCCACTGCTCGTTCCTTTACCCGCGAAATGTTTCTGATCGTCGTTTATGTTTCCTTAGCTGCCCGTCTGGAGTCGTTAAAGCGACTTTCCAGCTACAAATAAATGTACACTTAACTTGACAATAAACCTCCATACCTGTGCGGGGAGGAAAACATCAAATATTTGTTCCCTGAGTTTGTTAAATCAGGATGCAAACCATAATTTTCACTAAGCCCTTTCTGGAATCAAACTTCTGCTTTTCGTTCTTCTCTTCTCCAAATTCTTGGTGGAAGGCACACGTTTCCTGGACGAGTCAAAGAGAAAAAGCGGGACAACGGAAAAGCCGCGTGTGGAGGAGGTGTTTGCTGATCAGTGGTTACATTTGTTAAGTGCGCCCCCCAGTTGGTTCCGGAGTCCGCTCCGGTCGCTCTCGGCGCGATCGGCACGGCCACTTTTCCTTCCTACGCAAACGTCCTTCAGACAAAGGTTTCCATCCCAGACCCCCAGGTGCAGACGCCCGGCACTCACCCCTGCGCAGCGTTTCTGGTGGATTCTTTTCCTTCTCGTCGACCTTCGCCAGCAATACATCAGAAAAGGAAGAAGGTCGTCACCAAACATTTGTTACTGCAAGCCTTCTATGAACAAACACATTGTCCCATAACTGAGTGAGCTCTGCACGCTGGCCGTCCCCGGGAAGGGCGCGGTTTCGGCGGATGTCGCGCGTCATCAGATTACAGTGCCTGATTTCAGCAAGGCCGAGCTGTCCCTCCAGGGGCTCTGGGCTCACACCACTAGGGCTCCTCTTTGGGACATGAACGACCTTCCTCCTTCTCGGCTGAGAAAATGCCAGCCCACCCTGCAAAGAATAAAAGCTCGGAGAATATCGAGAGGCCAGTCAACACCAGTAAAAGTGCGAGGTTATGATGATAACTACTGGTAGCTCAGCATGTCAAAGAGTGTAAAGCGTCTGCCCCTGCCCTTTGCCAAGGAATTGAGAAAGGAATTTACACGGGCAACGGAACCCTCCAGTTAGCCTATCTCTGCAACCATGAGTGTGTTTAAATTCTCCAAACATTCTCCCATACATTGTCTTTTTTCTAAATCAAGCTAATTCTATATTTGTTTTAGTGTTTTGTGCATAATAATTAATTTGTAGAGCACACAATATCTACATGGTCATTATCTAAATTTCAGTGATATGTTTCTAAAAACATCTTAAAACAAGGGTCCGTGTAGATTCTCACAAATTTTATTTTTTTTAAGATTTTATTATTTTATTGTTGTTTCATTATAGTTGTCTGCATTTTCCCCCACACCACCACTCCTACCTAACAAATTTTAAAATGATGATTTTCCTCACCAAACTATGAAATTTCTTTATAAATTAACCCTGCAGCCCTTTGCTAGCCCAAGAGGGGGACGCACAACCAATGCAGTTAGCAGTCCGTGAACTCTGTACTCACGAGGCAGGTCTGTGTCTCAAGTGACTACACCTTACAGTGTTTGACATCGGTGCTTACAGGCTGTAAATTGTACATTGCTGGTTCTTGAAAACTGTTTTCTCTTTTAAAACACTTACACACTTTATAAAATATCAAACAAAGATTGATGAAATGTGGAACTCATCTACTTATAAAGTCTACACAAAAGCCTCATTTTCTCTACATTGGTTTTAGTTTTTGTGATTCATTCCAAATACAGGTGAGCAAAATGACTCAAAATACAGGTAAGCAAACGGCTCTTGCCGCCAAGCACAAAGGAAGCCGGTGGGGTTCCACGTGAGACTTTTTCCATCACCTGCTCGTAGATCATCAGCACACATGTCGTTCAGGTGTGAAATGTCGCCTTGCACAACCTTTCTGCATTCTAGTTAGAAAGAGCATTCATTCATCGTCCGGCCGTTGTAAATGGAGTTCTGTGGCCAGGCATTCATTCTCTCCCTCCCACGCCCACTGAACCCCTCGCTATGAATTCTGCGTGTGTCTTTCCAAGTCCAAATCCATCATAGGTTTGTCGTCGGCACCCCTGGAGCCGACGTGTTTTATCTGCGCGTACAAACACGTTGCACTGAGCCTCTCCCTAAGAAACTGTCCGCACGGGTAAGGGTAAGCGGTGTCGCCAATCCCGTTTTGGACAGCTCGGCGCCGGGGCCGGTGCTTCCCTTGCCTCTCACAGCCTTTCACAAAGGCCAGGACACTGTCGGTGCTCCATGACCGCTCCCCACCCGCATGCCCGCTGGTTACAGATCTCTATCCGTGTGAATGTCAACAAATCTGGGGTAAACTGAGGGTTCTGCTCTTATAGTGCAGTTGGAGTCAGGCTGAAAAAGGGGGGCTGTCACAGTTTTAGGAAGAAAAAGAGCATAAAGTGAATCCATGGAAGGAGACACCTTTGGAAATAGACCCAAGATGGTAAAAAAAGAAACAAAAAAAAACGGAGTTCCTTCAGCTTCAGTTTCACTTAAGTTATTTTTATGAATCCAAACAAATTGACGACAAAGCAAACTACCCTTTTATCATTGCCTTGTGCTCTCAAACAACTAAAAACCAGTACAGATTATATTATTCTTCATTTAAAACATCAAAATAGTGTATAATTTTCAATGAAGACATTAATAATAGGCAGATGATTACAACATTAATATTCCAAATAAGCCTTGCTCGGTAGCCATGCCTTCTGGAAAGTAGGCTGTGTGTTTCTTGATGAGCAACAGGCTCCACCTGTAAATTTTCACTAACCAAACGCACATTTAATAGCCCCTGAGAATGAGCCCTGTGTGGGGCTGGGTACAGCCCCGAGGACACTGCTATCAAGGCACTGCCGAGGTTACGTAATCGGTACTAAGTTCTTCTGGTAACCATGGGAGCCTCTCTTACGTAACACTGCCGTGCCGTGACACAAAACTGCATTCTGAAGAGGTTGCCATTAAAAAATATTCACTCACTTTGGAAGTCCACTGAGACTTGTAGAATGCTGAAGCAGTTTTCCTTTCTCAGAAACATGCAAATGAAAATACAACTCTGCGTTCTGGTGAATAATCAACACTTCCACCAAACTTTTACAGGTCAGCTGTAGCCACTTTGTTGAAGACAGTGTTTTTAGGAGTCCCATAAAAGCTGTTTGAAAATTATAGACGTTCACGTTGTTTGGATTAAGCAGGCCTTCATCTGTGGCTTGGAGATCGCTTTCTTTCAAACAGTACTTATTTTACAAGCCATATTTTTATGATGAGCCTTGACCTTTATACAAGGGGTCAGAAGCAGTTGTGGCAATAAAGAAAAACTGCTGGCTCTTACAGATTTGCAAAAATAAGGATCAAAATGGCTCATTTGATCTGGAGAATGTGTTCTTTTTTGTTCATCGCAGAAGAAAAAAAAAAGGCAGGGCCTGGCCCAGGGCACCAGCAGGCATGCCAAGTTGTTCCCGTCTGGTCCAGGAATGGACAGGCTTGTAAGGGCGTGCGGCAGAGGGCAGGTTTATTCACAGGGGGGATTGTTCTGACGTCAGGTCTTGACTCATAAACACAGGCTTCTCCCTGCGCTTCTCCTCTGAAAGCTCCCAGAGGGCAAAAGGGAGCTAGCTGCCAGCAGGCAGCTGGCGTCCATTGCGCCCTTAGACACACGGTGCTGCCAGCCGCTGTTCCTGAGGATTTGAATTTTACCATAGAGAAGCAACTCCCTTGTCTAGGCGACTCAGCCTCCCTGGCTGGAATACACACCATCACCATCCCCGAGCGTCTGTAAAAGCTTTGTTATATGTGAGCAAGAATTTGGTATATTACCTCTTTTGAAATGGACCCTTAGGAGAAAGAGTAACTCACAGAAGCCAAAAGAGAACAGCAGCCTGGCTTTTCCCTGCCCCATTTGTTAGGTGATCCCTTGATAGTCAGAGAACTCTGCCAGCCTCTGTGAGGCAGGCAGGGAAGGAAGGAGAAGTTGAAACATTGTATCTTCCCTAACCTCAGACCCACACATTTTGTTTGGCTGGGAGAGGGGGGTTAGGAAGTCTGCCTTTCTGCCCCACATTCAGCAACATTGTAATCACCAGCAAAGGTATGGTCAAAACAGTGCACTGCCTTCCACAGAGCTCCTTTGTGTCCACTTTATGCTCCTGACATGCAAGCAGACATCGGATGGGGTTTCATGAGTTTGCCGTGAGTGGGGGTGCTGGCCCAGCGCGGGGACACACCCTGAATTCCAGTCTGGCCTCTGCTCTGACTCCAGGTCTCCGGTTAGAATCCTGTGATCACCCACTTGTGAGAAAGTTTACTATCCCCCTTCTCCCTCCAGCGTTCCATCCTGGTAGACACTTCTCCTGGAACTTCCCAGAAATCTCCACGCTGGAGTCTGTGCTCCTGCCATGTTCTCCTGCCCTATGCCTGCAGGTGTTCAGATTCATCGTATGCCCTACTCAGATGACATACCATCACTGCTATCAATAATAGAAACGAAGTAGAGCATCAGCCCCACTTGAAAAAATATGAACTGAAAAGCCAACCATCTTCTCCTGACTGGGAATTTCCACAATAAATCTTCATTTTTACCTTTCAACCCTGAGATGTTACGTCAGCTTGCTGTGCGCTGAGAGCCTCGGGCTGAAGGAATTAGCTGCACAAACGTGGCCGATGCCAACTTTACAGGAAAACATATCCAAGCTAAGTGACACGAATACTTGGGTGGTTTCGCTTACCATGTCACGTCGGTCATTTTCTAAAGGACCCAGCGGCCCAAGTCCGAGTCTGTACACTTGTGTTGGAACAGGGCGGGGCAGGGCCGTCTGCACTCACTCAGCCCGGGCCACCTGGCAGAGGTCCGGGAAAATAACCCTGCCACACAGGGGTGGTCAGGTGGCTCCTGGGAGACCAGACAGAGAAAGCCTCGGGTGGGCGAGCGATGGCAGAGACTTTGTCCATTCTCTCCTGCAGAGGGTCTGGGGGTGGGCCTCTGGTCCTGAGATTTTGATCCGAGGACTGCACTGCACGGTGTACAGACTAATATTCTCCCAATGGACTCTTCACAAGTCACCAAAGAGTGCATTTGTGTGAAATGCAGAAAACACAGAGCGGTTGCCCATCCAAGGGGGGAAGGCTGTGCCACGGGCACACGGCTGAGCACAGCGGGCACCAGCAGCTCAGAGTCAGAGAGTGGGAGCCTCGGAACACCAAGCATGCAGGCTCTGAAAGATTCCCCCACTGGACTTTAAAAAATGGAATTGAACGATTAAAACAAAGTTAAAAATGCCTGTGCCTTTCACCTAATAACCTTATGTGATTGACATGTAAGTTGTGATATAATCACCTGAATTTAAATATGACTGTTTCCTGTGATTGCCTTTTCATAACACGTAGGGCCCACAGTTATCCGATGCACCTGTCAGAGCAGGGTCCTCAGGTGCAGAGATGATTTTCGATGTGTCAGTGTTAAATACCCTTTGGGGGCACGAAGTTCACTGTTTCCTCAACAATAAACTTTTCTTTTTTTTTTACTTAATCCCTGCACCTGATTCAACCCCTCCCTTCTGACAGCGGTCAGTCTGTTCTCTGTATCTGAATCTGCAAGGGGGGGGGCTGAGTGAAATGGGGAAGGGATGAAGCAAAAATAGAGCAAAATTAAACAAAACAAAAACCTTATAGACACAGACAACAGTATGGTGACTGCCAAAGAGCAAACAGGGAGAGGGGTGGGAGCAGGTAAAAGAGGGCAAAGCGGATAAATGTTAATCGAAGGAGATTTGCCTTTGGGTGGTAAACACACAGTGCAATGTGCAAGTACACCTGAAACCTATGAAGTTTTATTACTCAGTGTGACCCCAAGAAATTCAACAAAACATATACAGTATATTTATATAGTGTATATATAGTATATGTAATATACATGTCATACACACACACACACACACACACACACACACACACACACACACACACACACATGGAGTGAGAGGGAGAGAACCGTCCTTACTATTAATTCCCCAAGCCTATCACCTTTGCAGCCAGCACCCAGTGACAGGCGAGGGTAAAGCCCTGTCCTGTTGAGTATCTACATCAGCGAAATTTTCCTCTCCCTCTTCCCATGGGACTGGTAGGCTTGGTCATTTTACTTCTTAGGGACACAATGGCTGCAGTGACCCAGAGTGATGACATAGTATGTGTGACCCCTGAAGAGCATAGAGAGCCCCAGTCCCTTGGCCCGCTTCACCTGCAGAGCTGAGCACATGCCCAGTGTGACCGCCCCTTGTGAGCTAAGTCAACCCTGGGGAGAAGCCAGTGGCTCACCGGGCCCCCTCCCCACTGACCGTCCGGTCTCCCTGTGAGCGCACTCACTACAGCCCCACTCAGAGACTCAGCTCGCTTCCATGACCACGCATAATGGCCCCCACCCCACGCAGCCTGTGTTGGTAGAACTTAGGTCCATTTTACAGGTTTTGCGTACACGGATCACAAACCTGGGGAAAGCATCTATGAAGGTAAACTGGGGCTTCTGATCTCCCCTTGAGATAGATAGTATACTTTACGCTCTAAGGCAAGATGTTAACGTGCAGTATTCCCAGAATTCTGTGTTTGTGGAGGAGAGGTCACTTTAAAGAGAGCTCGATTCGAACGCTCTCCCCGCCTGAAAGCGAGCTCACACACACAGGCCTTTCTCACAGCTGGGTCAGTGTGTGCCCTGAGGACTACCCTCCTGCGCCTGGTCCGGCTTTATTTCTTAACCAGCCGTCCAGTGCAGCTCAAGGCTGGTCTCATCTGCTAAACTCCGATTGAAAGAAATCCAACATAAATAAGGTTTCAGAAGAGAGATAATACATGCGGACTCACAAAAATATTCCTTGGAATCCTGCATTTAGCTCCTGATTCCAAGGATAAAAATGAAGACTTCCACACCATTGCTCGGAAAGTCCCCACAAAGCATGCCATCGATGGCGTGAGGCAGGCAGGGCACACCTGCCTCTCATGGCTCCAGGTTATGACGCAGTGTCCCTTAGCTTGACCAGACCTTTTCCCTCCATCCCGCAACTCGCCGGGGCCCAGCGGAGTCTCTGGTCTTTAACGGGTATGAGAGTGCCCCCCAAACCCCGTACAATAGACTGAAATAAGGTAACACCAGCCGGTCCACTGTGACTAACCACTCAACTAACCATCCCGGAGCTGTCACTTCTCAGTGAACTCATCCAGAAACAAGCCACCAAGCACCGTGCAACTGTGAAGGGAAGGTAATTAGTGAAATTTAAAATTTGTATGTGCCCTGATAGGGCAGCTCAGTTGGTTACAGCGCCATCCCCTACGCCAAGGTGGCCAGTTCGATCCCCAGTCAGGGCACATGCAAAAAGCAACCAATGAACACACAAACCCCAAAGTAAAAGTACAGATTCCCAGCCGGAAGTTTTGCACAGCACCCTGGTTGGCGTGGCTCAGGGGGTTGGGCATCATCCTGCAAAGCTCAGGGTCACGGGTTTGACTCCTGGTCAGGGCACAAGCCTGGGTTTCAGGCCTGGTCCCTGGTCGGGGTGTGCGCAAGAGACAACCGATCAATAATCTTATTTCTCTCTCTCTCTCTCTCCCTTCCCTCCTATCTCTCTAAGTAAATAAATAAAATCTTTTTTTAAAAAAAGAACATTTTGCACCACAGCAAAATCCAAAATTAGTATGAATGGTTTCCAAGCAAG
The DNA here is from genome assembly GCA_007922815.1 of Macrotus californicus. NCBI lineage: Eukaryota > Metazoa > Chordata > Mammalia > Chiroptera > Phyllostomidae > Macrotus > Macrotus californicus. The sequence goes on from VMDR010000926.1 coordinate 114,270, forward strand.
AGCCAAAACTGAATGGAGCAAGTAATAACGCTGTCCTCAAAGCTTCCCACCAAAAATCCCAAATCACTAGCGATACGTGATTTTTAAAGGCAGACAGAGGACCTTGAATGGGGGTCTGAGAGTCCCGGTTTGTTTGTTGAGTCACCGAGCACAGCAAAACTATGACAAAAATAGAATTAGTGAAAACTCAGCCTTTTCAGCAGATAAACGAGATGGGAGGAGCAGAATGGAATGTGCACCATTTCCAGCGAATTTCACACCTGCATTTGATTCCACGTCGCGCATCACAGGTCTGTGACCCACTCTGATGGACACTATTCCAGAGTAAGGACAGCTGGCTCCTGAATATTTCTGGTTGTTTCTGTCACGCCATAGCAGGCTGGCTTCATTGGGCCAATGTAGCTTCTTGGTTTTGGAAAGAAAAGGGCTAAAACCCAAGTCCCCAGAGGGCAGGAGTCCCTGTGGGGTGGTGGCCCGATGGCCCTTGAGATGCTGAGATGCCCTGCCTACTCTGTTCATCCTCCGCAGCCTCCTCTGCCTGGACAGACCCCATCTGTGTACCTGCTTTTACCTTCTCCCACTTTATGTGGTGTCGGGTTGGGCTGTTTATGAATTCTCTGCTTGCAGTGCATTTATTTCTTTGTTTTTAAAGTATCTCAGGGTGTGTATTCAGGCCCTTTATTTTTAGCCTTGCTTCTTTCATACTGAATGCATTTTCATCCACAGATTTTCCCTGAGGTGAGCTTTTGGGGATCCCAATTGTCTGCAAAACAGAGCCTAAAGCGCCTCCCCTTTCGTATGTTTCTAGATGGTTCTTAATTCAGTTTTACAATCCTTTCTGACGTGTAGGTTATAGAGAAGTGTGCTTATCAAGTTCCAAGTAGTGAAAAATATTTTCAGCCATGTTATTATAATTAGTTCATTATTATTATTATTATTATTGGATTGCAGGAATAGAATGTGGCCAGTAAAATCTCTAATTTTACATTTTAATGAAGATGACCTTCGTACCACTCACGTGCTCTGCCTTTGGAAAGGTCGGACAGGGAAGGCGGACCTGAGTGGGGCGGACTCGGGCAAGAGCAGACTCATGGCTCTGCTCCAGAGATGCTTTGCCCAGGTTCAAATCTTGCTTCTCCCTCCTTTGAGCTGTGTGTCTCTGACCAAATACACAACTTCTCTGAGCTTCTTTTTCCATCTTTAAAGTCAGAACAATAACAACCCTCACCCCCTAGTGCAGCTGTGAGACTTATAGAACCATATGGTATAAAAGTGCCTAGGAAGTCCTCAATAAACAGAAATACTATAAACAAACAAATAAATGCTGGTCTCTGGAGTCAGAGCAGACTTGGTTTTGAACCCTGGATCTGCCCCATCCCAGCTGCCCTTGGACAAATCATTTCAGATGAAACTGTCAGGATTCAGAGAAAAAAAAATGCCTGAAAACCACTGGGCTGAGGGCTGGCCGAGAACCAGCGTCTCATAACTGGGACCTTTATCTTGGGCTGTGAAGTAGGACAATGTAGCCTGACTTGTGTTTTTGGCTAAGGAGCCTCACTGATGACCCCCGAGGGACTGGCCCAGGCCCACAAAAGCCAAGCCCCTTGTCACAGAAGAACAGCAGGAGCCACAGCTGCCCCGAGTGCCCGGAGGGGTCTTCCAGACCAGAGCCCAGGGTGCAGCCTGCCGTCAGGGGATACCAGGAGCCCAGCTTCCATCTTGTGCTCGTGGGTATTTGCCATCCGCACTTCTCAGAGCTCGGGGAAACGTGGCCTCATCCTGCCTCTCCCTTACCCACCTTTGACCTCATGCCCTTCCCCATCAGACGCCCAGCCCACCCGCCAGCCCGCCCGCCAGCACCTTCTCCTCTGGGGGAAAGGACCTGGTTTCAGCACAGGTCCTCGTGCGGATGAGCAGAGAGGGCAGGGCAGGAGACAAGGACACGTTGCCAGATCAGCGTTTCTCTCCACTCCTGTGTCTGTCCTGCAGTTACGGCTACAACTTCAGTGTCAATTGGCTATTCTGCAAACAGGCAACTCTTGATAGGCTTTCGAAAGCCTGAGATTTAAGTATCTGCTTTGTGTGCTTGTGTTTGCTTTGGATGACCCATATTAAGCAAAATGGCCAACCATAAAACTTCATATGTCTTCCTTGGAAAGCTCAAATAAATCAGCCCACCTCGTGACAAGTCATAAGAATGCTTACACGTGCATGGGTCTAAAAATAAGGGGTTATTTTTGTTTGACAAGAGTAAAGCTTCCAATTCTCCACATATATTCCGTGTGCTGAGAAGGAACCTTTAAAACATTTTATTCAAAATTCCTTGTATGTTGGCATTCAGCACTTAGTTACAATGAGGTCACTTTAAATCAGCTGCACAAATGCTCTCAGCGGTGCCCCGGTGAGTGGGTGTCCCAGAAGAGACTTGCAAAATGAAAAGTTCCCCTTCCTCTTCCCAAACCACCTGTGTGGGGCCAGTGAGAGCCCCGGGAAATGCTGAGTGAGAGGCTCAGGGGCAGCTGATCGCCAGCTCCGGCACCGTGCTGGGGCATGCTCATGTGTCCAGTGGACAGATAGAACACTGGGCAACAAATCTTAGTTCCATGTGCCGGGCACCATTCTAGGCACTTGGGACACATAGAGGACAAAACAGGTAAGAGTCCCAGCCCTTGCGCCACTTGGAGAAGGAGCCGAGCCCAGTGAGGACCCAGGGCAGTGGTCAGACTCTCAGTATGGTGGTGGCAGGTAGCTGGCTGGTGTGTGAGCCCTGACTGGGCAGCAGGGACAGTGCTCCAGGCAGAGGGCGGCCTGTGGGAGGACGACCCCTGAGGACTGCAGGGTGGCTTCTCCAGGGGGAGCAGGGAGGCCAGAGCACAGAGGTCACGGAGGGCATGGGTGGGCATGGCTGGGAGCCGGCAGCTGCCAGGGACCAGCCCCATGAGCGGTTTGTGCCGTTGACCTTGGTTTCCCTTCTCTGTGGAATGGGGAGACGTTGTGGGGTTTGAATGGTCTGACGGGAAACAATCATCTGGCCCGGGCCAGGGGGCTGTGGTGGGTGAGGGGGTCCTGCAAAGCAGAAGGTCGCCGGTTTGATTCCCGGTCCAGGCACCTGCCTGGGCCGTGGGTTTGGTCCCTGGTCAGGATGTGCACCAGAGGCGGCTGATTGAAGTTTCTCTCTCACATCGATATTTCTCTCCTGTCTCTCTCCGTCTCTCCCTCCCTTCCCCTCTCTCTAAACATGGATAAATAAAAACTTTCTAAAAACCATGGACGTTCCATGTATATTTTTCCTGGACTGCTCTGGAAGGCAGGGGTGCTGTGAGGTGGACAGTGTGGCAATCCACATTTGTCCTTCCCTTCCTGTGTGTCGGGATGGGCCTGCCACCTCGGGAGCAACCAGGAGTGAAGGCCTTCAGAGGCCTGGGTCATGACTCGGGGACCTCAGGGCTCATCTCCTCCAGCAGGACAGCCTCGGACTCATTCCCAAGAAATGGACCGATTCTGAAAACAACTTTTAAAGAAGTGGCCCAAAATCTGCAAAATCTTCCTTGAAGCCTCAAGCTTCTTTCCTTCCCGTGATGGTTCACTTTATGTGCCGATTGGGCCAGGCCATGGTGACCAATCCTTTGGTCAATGAAGGCGTATATTGTCTTTTAGGTGCCTTCAAAGGCGGTAGTCTCTCTTTCTCTCTCTTTCTCTCTCTCTCTCTCTCCCACTCCCCTCCCCCCATTGATTCTGTCTGTCTGTCCGGGGAAACCCTGACTGCTGTTCTTCCCTGTGATTCCTTCCATGTTGTCAAGCCACCACCTCGGCACTCAGACCCTTCTCTTCAGCATGTCTGGGAGAAAAATGTCCTCTGTGATCTCTTAAGAAGCAACAACATTTTGGGATTTCCTTTTTTAAATTTAAACTAGAGTCGTGAAAGCTCAAACCCTCATAACCCTTTCATTTGGATTCCAAAATAAAGTTATTAACAGTTGCTCCGCCCCCACACACACACCTTCTAACCCACTGGCCTTTTGGAAACAGTTTTCTCTTCTGTGACTCGATTCCAGGTGCCCCTCCCACCAGCCCCCACAGGCATCGCCGGTGAGTGGTTCTGAAACCCTCTCACGGTGATGGAGCACCGCCCTCCGCTGCCCACACTCAGCTTCTCCCTCTTCCTTCTCTCTTTGTGCTAAGAGTTTTTGTACGTTAGCTCTTACCGAAAAGGAAAAAAAGATCCCTCTGAACGATAAATTAGCATGCACGTTGTTTTCTACACGAGGCGGAAATTCTAGCCTAGCAACGGCCACCAAATCAACTGTCATCCACAAGGACGTCACCTGGCTCCTTCCAGAAGGAGACTTGAAACAGTCAGCCAGACTTTTCCAAATCCTTCTGCGTTAGGGAGCGCAGAGTGAGACAGAAGATGAGAGGCTGTCTGGAAAAAAACCCGCTGCAGTGGTCTGCTTAGGGATTTGGGTTTTCCCAAGGGCGTCTGACAGCAGCTGTGCTGGACGTGGAAGGCACGCAGCCTGCGGTTGGCTCAGGTCACCGGGGCCTGGGCTGCCCGGGAAAAGGGGCTCTTAGGTCAGCCATCTCGGCTCACCTCCAGAGCATCCTCACCTCACAGGCAGGTAGGGCTAAGACAGGGCGAGGCAGTTTCACTCTGGGTAAGAACCCACTCAGGCAGCCAGGTCTCAGTTTAAACCCAGGTCACCTGACCCTTCCCTTGGCGTCCTTATGTCACAGAAGCACCCGTCTTAGGGACCAGCAGAGAGAAAGCAAGGCATCAAAGTGGATACAGAAAGGCTGTGGAGAGCCTTCCCCCCAGCTTCCTGCCAAGCCAAGAGGAAGACAAGGAATGGAAAAGCCCATTTGCAAAGGGACAGTCTGGCTTCGGGCGCCGTGGCGGGGCTGCGGGGCTACCTCCCCCTCCTCCTGACAGAGACCCTCGAGAGCAGCACCAACAAAGCAAGGCCGGACGCCCAGAGCTGCCTACACACGTGAACACCAGGCGACTTCTTCACCATCCCCTTCAGGGCTGAGGCCGTCCTCGTCCCCGGCTAGGAAGATTTGCAAAGTTGAGCCTCAGAAATTGCTGATATTCACCTGTTTTCAGCTGTGAAAATGGTGTTTTTTTTTACATGGCTCAGCCTCGTATGTAGCTGCGCCCTCTTTTAGTTTCCTTTTAAGACACAGGGCCACAAGCAGAAGGTTGGGAGGTAGCACTTCTGGGACAGCCTCTATCTTACAGTCACCATGGTGAGGTTGGGTGCCTGCGGTGGGCACTGTGGGTGCCATTCGGTGCCCATGGTGAGTGCTGTTGAGAACTATTTAGCATCCATAGCGGGTACTATTGAGTATCTATGGTGGCTACTGTTGGGTATCCTTGGTGGGTCTTGGTAATACCATTGGGTGCCCACTATGAATACTGTTGAGTCCTATGGGATGCCTGTAGTGAGCATCACTGGGCAGTGCTGGGCACTATAACTTCAGGGTGCTGTCGGGTGTCGGGAAGCATGCCGTTAAGGGCTGGGATCGACACAAACAGAACTATGAATTCTGTTCTGTGGTTCTTCTCTGAAGGAGTACAGCATCTAATTGGGAGAAGTGAAACCTCTCCTCTAAGGTTTTGGGAGCAATGTACTAAAGAGAAATTTAAGGCCTAATGTAACATTGCACATGTTCTGAAATGTAAGTGAGTTGGCGCCCCAAAAGCCAGGAAGAATCACAGGTCGGCTGCAGCGACCTCCACAGGGGGGGCCGATGCGGTAGAGAACCACGCCTTCTCCATTTTAGCAGGAGGCAAACTCCAGCCCCGGTTTGAGGGCCTTTCCCTGGAGATGGATAGCCGTCAGGGACAATAAGAAAAAGAGACAATGGAGTCTCGATTATGTACATTGACCCTGAACTTGAGTCATCATCTGCAGGTCATTTTTAGATAAAAGAGCCTTGGTAAATGTCCCACCCTGTGCGACATAAACATGAAAATACTCCTTTCAACATACTCAGCACCTCCTGCCTAAGCACCCCCGATTCCTTCTATATATCTTAGGGTGACCCCTGGAACAATATGCTTCTGTGTGCTAATATGGTTACGTCACTACAGAACCTGTTATTCTGAAGACTCTCAAGTGGCTGTAAATTGCACGTGAAAGTGCCTGGAGAGACTCTCAGAGGACTTTCCATGGGGGAGTGCGACGGGCCAGGCTGCAGGTCTCCGTTCTCTGCCACAAGGCCGACTCACAGGGACCCCGGGGTATGAGCTTGCCTCGTCCAGCGCGCCTGTGTGACAGACGACAGACTCTGGCGTTAAATCAGTTTCCAGCGGAGGGCCGCACCGTGCGCTGCACAAAAACGAATAAAATGTTCACACCTCACACGCAGGCCCGTGTGCGTACGGTCTGAATAGAAAACTTCAAAGTTACCTGCCTTAGTTACCAATGCCAGCGCCACTGCTTGTTCTGTTACCAATGCCAGCGCCACTGCTTGTTCTGTTACCAATGCCAGCGCCACTGCTTGTTCTGGGAAGGTGCGTGCGTGCGTGAGCGCTTTTCTCTTAGAACCGCAGGCGGGCCAGTCATCGGAGGGTCTGTGGGGAACAGACCACACACTTTGGACTCAGGCCTGGGGTGGGTGAGGACGCACATTTCCATTGGATTCCCCCATGCTGGTCCTGTGGGCCCAGCGTCCCTCTGCCGCTTCTTGAAACTAGAGAGGAATCCAAAGCCATTTCATCTGCTTCCCTCCCTCGAAGAAGAGCACGGTGAGGACAGGACACAGCTGCCGCTGTGAGAAGCTGTCGTGAAACACTCTCCTCATGTACCCAGCATGGGCTGAGCTACGGCCCCCTAGCCAGGGCGTGGTCCTCCCGGAGTCCCCGACACTGGGGCCGCCGCAGTGGCCGGTTCTGCAAAGGCAGCTGCCACTCCCTCCCTGCTTGGCCTTGGAAAAGGCGCTCCCAGAAGCAAGGAGCTGAGAGAGGTTCCCAGATCCTGAACCAATCTGGTGACATATGTCTGTTTGCATTAACAGCCGGTTTCATTGCTCCGCGTCAATTACCGCCCTCCGAGGAGGGCATAACGGCTCAGAGAGCAGCGGGTGTCATATGGCCATGATGAAATCCCTCTAAGTCCTTGATCTGGTATGTGACTTACTGAATTCCTACCAATCTACTAAAGTATCAGTCAGATTTATCCAAGCACCATAATTATTGTCCCCTGGGGACATGAGAGCCATCAACAGCAAGGCCTGGGATCTGGCTGACATCAGCAGTGTGTGTCTGCCCCTTCGGCTCTGGGAAGCCGTCCCTCCAGGGTGTTCCTGCAGGCACCTATGCTGCCCCGTTTGCATGTGTGTTGAAATTGCCTGCTTGGTGGGCTGGTGGCCCCTCACGGCCACCCTTCCCTGGGATGGGAATGCTGTGGGTCCAACACTGAGCGCCCCTCCTGACAACGCTGTGCATATTCACATCAACCCTGGTGACCGACTGGGTGACAGGAAGGAAGGGAGACCGCAGAGGGTGATGCTCTCTCGTAAAGGGGTCGATGATCAGAGCAGGACACGGAGCTGCAATGGCAGATGGAAGCACACAGCGCGTACAAGAGAATGTGACTCAGAGCAAGCACTCTGGAGACACCAACATGGCCGCCTCGGGAGCAGCCCAGGCGGCGGACATCCGAGGGGACATCAGAGAAGGACTTCAATCGAACCACAACGACACCACCTACACACACATGCAGCCCTGCTAAGACCCCAGCGAGCTAACTGTATGGCCACAGTTGCCCACATGTGCTGTGCACAGGGAGGAGACAGAAGGATCCTTCAAGGTGTCCTTAACCGAGACCCCGCTTAAACAATTGGAGGTGCTTTTTGTTGCAGATACCTGACTATTAAACATCACGTTTCAATATAATTTTGAAAACACCACCCTTTCCAAAGTAGGTCACAAACCTCCCCGATCATGTGGCTGAGCATACTGGACACCAGGGGCTCTGGGGGACCCTGGGCCATGCCGTCAGCCTGGTGGAGCAAGGTGCCCGAGCACTAGAGCTGAGTGTGTGCCGCCCGCAGCATTCTGAACGTTGGCTACTGAGATCACACCCCTCAGGCCCTCTCTCGTTTTCCTATCTTTAACCCTCTGCACCGCCCGGCAGACCTCCTCCTCCCTCCCCCTCCCCCTCGTGCTCTGTTCTAGCACCGTGGGCTCCTTGCTGCTTCCTGAACACACACCGGCTACTCTCTCCGTCCGAGGTGCTCTTTGCCTATGTACCCATGTTCTCCACCTCCTTCAAATTGTTTGCCAAGGTCACTTTGTCCGAGAGGCCTCCCTGACCACATAATATCAAATTACAAGCCTCACCCCACACCCCGCACTCCCTCCCTGGTCATTGGTGCACTCTGTGATTAACTAGCTACTCCTGGAGGCTCCTCTCACGAGGTCCTGGGGGCAGGAGATTTGCTCATGGCTGTCCCCAGCATGTAGGACAGCCCGGTCCACGTGGACAGTCCATAAAAACTGTTCCACGAGTGAACATCTATAACCCGTGTGAGTACACCCCTGCCACATACCTGGGATGTCACAAATACTTGCTAAAGGAAAAGCGAGTGATTATTGACTTTTCCAAAAGAGATTCCTCCATCACATGGTGCAGCCTCACCTCCCACCTGCTATCCTTGCCATGGTCAAGTTGGGGCTGCTTCTGAGCTCAGTGCTACGGGCCCAGGCACTCCTTTCAGCCCACATCCCTGTGTCCCCTGCACAGAGCCTCTCGATGGCCTGAGAAGGAGGACCTTCCACAACCTGTGTCTGGGCATTGGAGTCGTCTTCCCCCAAGGCCATAGTCAACAGCTAAATGGACATAAGGAATAAATGGAGCTTGACTTTTAATGGAACTTATTTGGTATTAAAATTCCGTGGAAACCTCTGCAGTGTTTGGTCACTTTAACCTCCTCTCCAAACCGATCCCGCCGTGGAATCAGTTTCAGGAGTAACCCCGGGACCAGCAGAATCAATATGGTACTTGTACAAGCCAGGAAGGGACAGCAAGGCGCCAACATGACTTCCTGGAAGTTGAATATGTGGCCATCTATCAGAGAACACCTTCACAGCTCCAAGTAATACAGGCATGATCTTTAAAAATATATTTTTACGAAAGGTTGTTGCCAGCATAAGAAGTAGGCTAAGAAGCTGCCACGTGTACCTGTGTCACTTTGCTCTTTGTGATCCAGAAATACCTTGGAAAGGTCGGGGAGAGTCAGTTTCATCCCAGGCTTAATTTTATGGACGCCTGAAGCATCCGCACATGTAAAGCTATAGTAAACAATCTCGCTTCTGTTTACGTCTTATAGCTGCTGACTCACCGCCACTTGCTAACTGGGAACTTGGGCACTCCACCAAAAGAGAGCCCCCTCATCAGCAGCACGGCGAAGCCAGTCCAAATGATGGACCGCGTGTGCAGATGAGTCCAACGAGAGGCCGCTACATGCATCCTCTCTGTCGGGCCGCAGGGCGGGCCGTCGGGAGCCCTCTTCGAGCAGGGTTTCCAACGCACAGCCCTCGGGCCTCATGAGGCCCAGGATGGATGTGAATGAGCCCAACACAAAGTCGGAAGTTGACGTAAAACATTATGAATTTTTTTTTTTTACTGTGATTATGTATCACAATGTATTTAACGTGTGGCCCAAGACAAGTCTTCTTCTTCCAGTGTGGCCCAGAGACGCCAAAGGGTTGGACAGCCACGTTTCCACCGGATAAAGGCAAAGCTGGACGAGAGAAAAATCGGGCCTGCCCGCTAACTGCAATGGCAAGTTAAACAGTCTGCCTGTGGGTCAGCGTCGGTCAAAGGCAGAATCCAGGCCTTTCTCTGGGAAAATGTACTGTGTGTGTTCCAGGAAAGGTGTCCCCCTGCACCGTCCCATCCTTGTTCTCATGCCCCTCAGTGTTACCCGAGTGCTTCCTACCGGGAGTGAGCAGAAGACACATCCAGGACGCAGGGCCTGGGGCCAGGCCGGCAGAGCCCCTGCCAGACGCCGGCTACCGCAGGGACCACCTCAGAGGACACTGAAGTGAGCAGGGTGTGAGTCCCCGCGGTCAGGGTCAGTGGGGACAGCACCTGAAGGGCACGGTGCTGCTCTTCAATTTAGAGACGCAAAATGTAAAAGCGGCCCCTCAACTACGAAACGATACTCTGGGTCCAATGTGGGGTGGGTGGCCGTAGAAGCCACTAAGAAGGGCGATAGGAAAATGACACCAAAACGAGGAACTCCAGCTCGTGAGCCTCACTGTTTTCGTGACAAAGGCGCAGAACGAGGCGCCACTCTCTGGTTTAATGGTGGCTCATGAGAGGGTGGGGTCGGGAACAGTGCAGAAGAATCTGGAGCTGCCTCTTCACCAAATATCGTTCCCCGACCCAACTGTGCACGGCCGCGCCCATGGGCCAGCTCTGTCTGCTCCTGGGGGAGGCCCACTGCGAAGGCCCTGGCCACACACCAGGTGCGAGGTCACCTTTCCTTTTCCCTGAGGGAGGAGCCCTGGGGTCCCGAGATAGCATGTGTTGGAGTCTCAACCTCTAAAACTCTTAGGTCTTCTGCGCTGGCCACGGCGCCTGGTGGGTGATGGGTGCTCGGTAAATATTTCCTGATTTGACTGCCCCATGAGTCTGACTCTCCCGAAGCATCGCCGCTGTGTCTGTTGTTCGAGGCCTTTTCCCGGTTGGGACACGCAGCCTCTGGTGGTGGCTCATGGAGGGGCTGACCGCACCCCAGAGTCTGGCTTGCTGGTCTGTTGTAAACATCAGCATGTGTCCTGAATTCTTGCAGAAACAACCTTTTAGATCACCTGTTAGGAAGTGACAACATCTAAAACAAAGGACGGCCATATCAGATGCATGTGGTAGGAAGAGAAATAGCCACTTTTTCCAATTGAATCATAAATTACTTTTGCATGTGTCCTTCTGCTTCCCACATTTTTTGGTAAGTGCTTTTTAGAAAACCCGCAGAGAGCACCCAAATGGATGTGAGCCATTTGGAGCAGAACCGGAACGCGGGTGGAAGCACCACCGGCCGGGCCTGGCTGGTGTGATGGCCATTAGCGTTTCTCCCGGCGGGGCCTCAGCAGCTCACCTGCACACAGCCCTCGCTGCACACCCATCTGCGGTGCCACCTTCTCCAGGAAATGCGGTCATGGGTGCTCCAGGAAGGTCTGAAGAAATGTAGACTATTCACTTTGATGTGAAGGCGAGTGACAGGCATGACGTGAGAACGAAACCAATAGCTCTTCTAAATATCGTTTAAGTCCCCCGATTCACAGTCCTGGCCCACCAGCAGCGACCCACAGTGGGGCTGCTTCTCCTGTCCTGTCTCCCCTCCGCCTGCCCCCAGCTGCACCTGCCTGCCACCTGAAAGTGCCTGCGGGCCCGCCACCCCTACCCCTGGCACTGGCTCCCAGAGGGCTGGGGGCGGCTGCTGCAGGCTGGAGGGGCTCTGTGAGAAAGTCACACAGCTTGCAAAGATGTCTGCAATGTAGAATGGAAGTCACCAAACTGAGGGACCCTGACATGGTTCTTCAGAAGGAAGACAAGGATCCTTGTGTCACTCTGACAAGAAGAGAATGGCCACGTGGAGGTGTTCACGAAATGAGAGGTCTCTCTCTGCTCAGCGCCACCCCCTGTAGGGAGACCAACCGTAAATGTCGTGGGACCGGCTTGACCTGCCCGTCAGGTCCATTAGCGAGAGGCCATTTTCAATGTTTGGTAGTGACAGCAAGGGACCAACTTCAGAAGGGTTCTTTCTCCGGGTGTGCAAGGCGGAGACTGCCCAGTGTCTATGCAGCGGCTGCCCAGCTCACCTTCCCGGGGCTGTGCCCGAGCGCTTTGTCTCAGCGCTCCTCAGGGGGCAAAGTGTCCCCGTTTACCTGATTTTTATTTCAAATCAGGCCAGTTACATTTTTAAATTTCCAGTCATGCGGTGAACAGAAGCACCCTCCTCCAGCCCCTCCACCACCCCAACACTATCCAGGCAGCATCCGTATGGAATGTATGCGGAATGACGGAAACTGTACATGCAGCATTTATGTGGAATTCACATAGGTGTTACAATCTCGCAGGCCTGGCTTTCCCCCTTACCAGCTGTGTGGCTTTAGTGGAGCCACATACCCGCGGGACCGTTCATTGTCAGGACCTTTAAGGTGGCTAGAAGCGCACTAACCCCAGGCTGTGACCTGAGATCATGCAGCACTGTCTTCACGGTGCCCTATACCCAGTGTGGCCCCAACATGAGCTAACTCCCTGCAGAGAAGCCCCAACGCTCACTCTGGAGAAAGGCCCCAGGGTGTCACCTTGGGGGACCGCTTCCCAGTTGGCCGTTGCGCCATGAAGACGTCAAGGCATTGGTGAACGAGGGCAGGGTTTGTGACTAAGCCTCTGGCATGCCCTACATCATCATCATTTGCCTCCTGGGTCACTGGCCCCGGAATCACGTCCATCCCCCCTGGGCACACACCATGACCGTAGTCATGGGGCATCCTCTCTGTCTGGGACAGAGCGGGGAGAAGAAGGCGTGCGTGTTGATAGGGAAGAGGCCAAGTCAGAGCCAAATCCGACTCCCAAACAAAACGAGAACCTAGTCATTGAGAACACAATTTTAACAAGTTGGCAGCTTTTCCTTGTATTTGCTGTAGCTTCGACTCAAGCAGTTGTGGGATCCCCGCCCCTCACCCCCCAGGAATAAGTCTCTTATTTGAAAAGGAAGTCAATGGAAAATGATGCTGATTTTATGGCCTCATTTCTGCAGCCCATTTTCCCCTGATGTGAACAATGTTTCTACATAGAAACAGAAACGAGGGGTTCCCCCAGGACAAACACTATGCATAACACTAAAAGTGCATCCCTTAGAGACTGGCTTCCTGCGCGCGGCGTGCAGAGCTGTGGACTCCTTTCCCAGGGAAACTGGTGGGAACTACTTTTAAAAAACCAAACACTTAAAGCTTCTAGAAATGGTCTGAAGGGCCACAGAAAAGGAATAAGCATCTATTCGAGAAAATCTATAGAAATCTGTTGGAATGGCAAGTGCCTATGGTGTTTGAATTGAAGAGGAATCTCCACTCCCCGCTCCCAGCTCCAGACTGGGAATCCACTCCAGGTGGCCACAGCCAAGCACAAGGGGCTCCCTGTCCCCCAGCTCTCGTCACAGGGTTTTCTTCCTGGGAGCAGCAGACGGTGGTGTTTCTCTCATCCTGCCCCCTGCTACCCGCGTCCCAGGTGAGTGCAGGGGGCAGGTGGGGCTCCTTTGTCTGTCCAGACTCTGCTCATGGACAGCGTAGCATGCTGAGAACAGTGAGCCCTGGTCACCTTCCCCTAGCCGTGAGGTGATGGCTCCATGCCAAGAGAGACAAGCCAAGCAAAGAGGACCTGGAACCTCTGCCTGTCCCTCCCACCCGACACACGCTCAGCTCCTAGAGCAGTGGTGTCACTCAAAGAGGCTTGCCGCTGTCTTCAACCACAGCCCCAGAGCCCTGGTGCGCAGACTGGCCTGAGCGAGGAGGCGGGAGAAGCAGGTTGTACAACAAATAGCTCCTCTCTCTTCCCAAAGGAACTGACTTCATTTGCAACAGAGCCCGGAGAAGCCGGGACCTGAGTGCCGCTCAGAAACAGCCGAGTTGTGGCGAAAGCAACTGGGAAGCAAGGTGTGGTTTCAATGCGGAGACTGCCTAGGGCCAGCCTGCAGGAGAGGGTCCCAGAATGACACAGCTGGTCGGAGCCCTCCTGGGGTCAGAATACCACATGTGACCCGTGACCTCCATCCGATGTTTTTCCTTCAAAGTAGCCAGAATTTGTTTGGATTTGTTTGTGAATCCACTTGTGCCCCAGGGCATTATTGAGAAGACTGAAAATAGTCAGCCAGCGAGGCAATGGGTGGGGCTTAACAGCCGAGTACTGTCAAGGAAAGCAGGAAGAGAGCCTGCCAACAGGTACCAGTGTCACCCCAGGGTGACTGTGGGCAAACCTGAAGCTGTGCCTTCCTGAGGAACATCAGCAGAGGCTTAGGCTCTGTGTGTGTGTGTGTGTGTGTGTGTGTGTGTGTGAGTGAGACAGAGAGAGAGAAAGAGAGAGAGAATAAGCTTCACTAAAATAACCCAGCCAGAAAAAGTACAATAACAAGTTCTGGGTGGAGGGGGAACCAGTATCCAGAGTGGCTACAGTACATTATCTGAAATGTCCAGTCTCCAACAACAACAACATTATGAGGCACATAAAGAAACAGGAAAGTATGACCTGCACACAGGGACTGGGGAGTGAGAGAAAGCAAAAACTAAACAGGGAACAGAGACCACCTACCAGAGCAACCAGATTCCCAAATGGTCTTTATAAATCCAGACTGAGGGAGGCTGTACCGAATGAGTGAGGAAAGGCATAATGGCAACATTGCATCGAGTGTAAACTATCAATACAAAGAGAGAAATCGTGAAAAACAGGAAGATGGAAATTACAGAGTTGAAAGGTACAGTAAAATATGGACTAGAGGGGCCCCATGGTAAATATTAACTAGCAGAAGAAAGAGCTGGCAAACTTGAAGACACTGATAGAGATTAGGCAAGCTAAATAAAAAAATGAACAAAGAAAAGTGAACAGAGCCTCACAGAAAAATGAGATGTCCTTCAGCATACCGACACACATGCAATGGAAGAACCAGAAGGAGAGATAGAAAAGTGAAGAAAAAAATGTTCAAATAAATAACGGCTGAAACTTCCCCAATTTGTGAAAAACAATAACCTACACACCTAGGAAATTCAATGAACTCAAAATTTGATAAACTCAGGGACCCACAAACAGACACATAAGAGTAAAAAACACTGAAATCAAAGACAAGGATAAAATCTTAACAGCAGCAAGGGAAAAATGATGCATATGCAAGGGAACCCCAGTACTTTAGCAGCTGATTTCTCACTAGACACGTTGGAGGCCAGAAGGCAGTGGAATAACATAGTCAAAGTGCTTAAAGAAAAAAGAAATCTGCCAACAAAGAATTCTCTAGCCAGCAAAGGTACAACTCAAAAATAAAAATAAATAACACGTTTTCCCAAAGCAAAAACTGACATAATTTGGTGCTAGCAGATCTATTTTGTGAGAAATACTAAGGGAAGTTCTTCAGTCTGAACAGTGTAATTCCGGTCCACATGAGCAAAGATCATCAGTAAAAATAACTACGCAATTATAAAAGATAATATAAATTCGTATTTTTCTCCTTTCTTAAGCAACTGCTAAATAATTGTATAAAATAATACATATATAATGTATTTTTGGGCCTATAACATATTGAAATGTAACAGACGTGTAATATATTTGCCAATAACAGCACAAAGTAAGTGGTGTGGGCAAACTTGTAACTGCTAAGAAAATGATGAAAGAGAGTAAAGTAATAACTATAAGAATGTATTGTTAGGGTTGTAATAAAATTAATATAGCATGTATGACAATAATACAATAAAAACAGGAAGAGAATAGAGCTACACAGGAGTAACAATTGTATAACTCACTTTAATTAAGCTCATAAAAATTAGAAGCTGCTTCTGATAAGTTAGGATGTACAGTATGAAAAAGTAATCACTAAAAAATAACTCAAAAATATACAGTGACCATTTCACATGCACTACAATGGCTATTATCAACAGAGAAACAAAAACACAGAAAATAAAAAACATTGGAAAGGAGGTGGAGAAATTGGAAGGGACCTTTGTTCATTTGCTGGTGGAAGTGCAAGATGATGCGGCCGGCATGGAGAGACACTTGACTTCTCAGAACTTTCAATGTTTGTGCATATGCACAAAATGAGTGAAAGCAGGGACTCAGACAGGTATTGTGCCCCGTGTTCACAGCAGCGTCATTCACAATAGCCAGGAGGTGGAAACAGCCCAAGGGTCTGCTGCTGATGAATGGACTTAAGAAATCGTGATCTCTACATACAATGGAAGAGTATTCAGGACGGTTAACGTGGGTGCTCTTCTGCTGTGTATGTCTTACCACAATAGAGGAGAAGTGACTGGGACCACAGGAAGACAAAGAGAAAACCTCCGGGTCCTCGGTCACTCTTCCCGCCGGGCATCGTGAGGATTGCTTCCTCTCAACCACAGAACAAGCATCGCAGATTATTTTACTCCTCAGGCTGGGTTTTATTCATTAATCTCATTAAGTGAATCTCTCCTTTCCCTTCAATGTCCCAGCTTCCTACTATTCAAAATAAGGTCACTTGTCCTCAGTACCTCCCTCAGCGCGTGCCAACTCAAGGGCCATGAACCCCTCCCCTGAGCAGCAGGGACACAATTCGGGAAGACCGCTGGTGGCTCGGGCGCCCTTGGTTCTAATTAGCAATTTCTTTGTCTCTGCAGAAACACTTAGGTTAAGCCTTAAATTCTCGTCCATTTCCCAGTGTTATAAAAAATAAAAACTGGGGTAAACATTCTAATAAAGGCCACTCCCTAAAGAGAAAGCAGGAAACCTGGACTGGGAAATAAGGAGGGAACACTACTTGGTCATCACAA
The DNA here is from genome assembly GCA_007922815.1 of Macrotus californicus. Classification (NCBI taxonomy): domain Eukaryota; kingdom Metazoa; phylum Chordata; class Mammalia; order Chiroptera; family Phyllostomidae; genus Macrotus; species Macrotus californicus. The sequence continues at coordinate 130,792 of VMDR010000926.1, forward strand.
CCGTGAGAAGTGGTCCTGATACAGCAGGAAGAGACAGGGGTTTGAAATCAGAAAAGCAAAAATCACTAATAAAATTTTAAAATATATTGTATTATATTAAAAATATAATATTATTTTTCCTCTTTAGAAAATATACTCTCCACATCGAAGGAAGCAGTAAAGGAGAAACAGAGGAACACAAGAGACCTGAGATACATAGAAAACAAGAAATAAAATGGTGGACGTAAATCCGACTGTTCAAAACAACATTCAACCTGAATGGATTAAACAATCAAAAGGCAGAGATAGTCAGATTGGAAAAAAACATCCAACTACTTGTTGCCTCTAGAAGACACGCTTTGGATCCAAAGACAGAAATAGATTTTTTTTTAAAATGGATGAAAATGACATACCACACAAATAGCAACCATGGGAAAGCTGAAGTGACTAGACTAATACCAGATAAAATAGGTCTTTAAACAAAAAAACCCACATTACTAGAGATAAAGAGGGACATCTTATAATGATAAAAGTTCAGTCCATCAGGAGCTAAAACCGTTCAAGTCTATGCACCTAACAACATGAAGCAAAAACTGCCAGAATTGCAGAGAGAAATGGACAAGTCGACAACAACAGTTAGAGACCCACACGCCGCAGTTTCAACAATGAATAGAATGAGACAGAAGAACCGGGAACTAGAACACCTGAATGACACCATACAACAAGTTGGCCTAACAAATGTCTATAGAATAGCCCCCCTGATGGCCACAGAACACACATTTTTCTCAAGAGCACGAGGGAGGCTCTCTAGGGTACACCATCTTCTGGGGCACAAAACAACCTCCATAAATTCAACAGAAAAAAATTTAGGAAGTTTTATCTCTGGCCACAGTGGAATGAAATTAGAAATCAATAACATGGAGAAGTTTGAAAAACTCACAAATGGGTGAAAATCAAACAACATGCTTTTAAACAACCGATGGGTCAAGGAAGGAAGAAATAAAAAGGGAATCGGAAAAGACTTCCCGACCAATGACAAGACATGCTGTGCTGAAACTATGCAATGCAGACAAGGCCGTGTGTGCAGGGACATTGGTAGCGGTGAGTGCCTACGTTAATAGAGCAGAAAGCTCCCAAATCAATAACCTACCCTCACACCTTAAGACACTGGGAGAAGAAGAACACACCAAAGTTCAAGTGCGGAAGAAAAGAAGTCAAAGGTTAGAGAGGAAACTGCTGGAACACAGAACGAAGGAACAGAGAGAACACTGACGAAGCCCAAACCCGGTACATGGGGGTTGGGGGCAGCAGTGACCACACGGACCAAAGGTGGGAACAGCTCAGCGTCCACCGACGGATGGGGGATGAGCGAGTGCCGCGTGTCCGCAGAAGAGAATACTACTCACCCATGGAAGGGAATAAAGTACCGACACAGGCAGGGCAGGGACAGACCTTGAAAATGTTACGCTACGTGAAAGACGCCAGTCACAGCAGAGCACGTGCTCAGAGCCCACCCGTGCGGAAAGCCCAGCACAGAGGGACTCTGTAGTGACAAGGAGTAGATCAGCAGTTGCTTCAGGCCGGGGGGAGGTGGGACGAGGGGCAAAGGGACGGCTAAGGGGCCTGAGGTTCCTTTCTGAAGTGATGAAGGTGCGCTAAAATTCACTGTGCTGGCCACCGCACACATCTATGAATGTGCCGAAAATCACGAAACTTTATGCCTCAAGTGCCCGATAAAGCCTCAGATGTCCCCTCACTTGGCGGTTCCTGACATGGGCACACACAGCGAGTCTCTTTCATTTCCCTTGTTGCAGGTGACATCATACAGACAAGAAGAGAATTTGGAGGAAAGAAAATTAAAATGTCATTCGTCACCCAATATATTGTGTGGGTTCGGAAATGGGGAGAACTAGGGGTCAGATTTGACTTCAACCTTGGACGCAGACCAGAGGAAACACCCTGGGCTGTCTGATGCCCAGTTTTACAAGAACAAGGCTTAGAGTTCTTCGGGCTCAGGGTGAAGCCCCACCTTCCAGTGGTGAAAGTATTAGCCAAGCGCTCATCGCAGGAAGAATCCCATCACCCGTCTATCTTTGATTTCCAAACAGCATGAAAATTAGGCAACGTACTGGGTTCTGTGCCCCCCTAGGAGGCCCTCCAAGAAAAGTGAGTGCCTTCTGTTAAGTAATTTTTCTCTTCAAGGATGAAGGTCTCCTGCTGAGGATTTCCTGGGTGCATCTGATGAGAGGGAGAGGCTTTTCCAGGCTGCATGGAAGCAAGGGCGTCGGCGGTGCCGCCTGGGAAACCACAGGCGGACAGAGGCAAAGACCCAATTTGTAATTCCATTTTTTTTTTTTGTCTCATAGCTTATAGTCAGAGAAGTGTTCTGTCCATAGAGAATAAAGAGGCCTGTCCCAGGCACCCACCACTCTGCAGATACACGGAAGGAGGGACATTTTTTCAAACAAAAGGCCCTGGCTTCAGAGTTGCATGCGAATTCCTGGCCCACAGGAAGGCTTGCCGTGGGCCTGTCCGGGCTCTGCTGGGGCAGACCACCCCGCTGGGTCGTGGTGGCTCTGGGACTTCTGCAGGTGGTCTCCTCTGTCCCCTGAGTTTCTGCAGAAGCAGCTCACCATGGGTCACCACCCCTTCTTTGTGTTTTCCGGGGGAGTTCCGCTCCACACCAACACAAGGTAGGCCAGGCCGTTGGCTTAGATCCCACAAAACCTGTTTTGTGAATTTCTAACACGATCCAACACTGCTCAGCACTGGGGACACACAGGTGAATAAGATGGTTTCTGCCATCAGGGAGTCACAGTCTGGAGAGGAGGGAGGGGAAGGTTGTGAAATACCAGGAGATGTCAGAGCAAGCTGTCCTAAGGGCCCCTCCTGTGTGTGCGGGGAAGGGGCTGCAGGGAGACTGCGCCCTGGGCTCAGTCTTGAGGCCTGCCTGCTGGGGGAACAAGGAGAAGAGGAATTCTCCCGGTGGCGGTGGCCGGACGTTCTCAGAGGGTGAGGGGGGGGACAGAAGCCGTCTGGCCACAGTGCTGCGGCTCAGGGACAGGAGGTGAAGGCAGGAGGGTGGGGCAGGGAGGTGGCAGGGCCATCCCACCCCCATGAGTGACAGACACTTTCCTTCGAGTGTGAGTCCTGCTAGAACCCTGCTGGTGCAGCTTCCTCGGGGTCAGGGTCAGGTGGACACAGAACACGTCCTGCCTGAGACATTCTGCTCAAGGATAAGCTCCATGTTCGGTAGAGCAGAGCAGAGAGAGGGTACGTTCTGAAATGTAATTTTCTGAAAACACGCTGCCCTTTATTTTCCTTCTGACACTGGCCACTTTTGTGTCACAATGAAGCCAGACCACGTTCCCAGGGCGCTGACGTCAATGGGCCTCTTGCGTGAGCCAGGACCTCAAGCCAGCCCTAAGGGCTTGATTCTAATCTCTGGCATGTGGGCTGGCAGCTTCCCTAGGACAGCACTGCCCTTCTGGGGACACCTGGCCACACGAGCCCTGCAAAGACAAGGGACGTTTCTAGTAACATTTCAGAAACGGATTCGAGTGTCGGGAGGTGGACGGTTAAGACCAACTGACTGGCCGTGGCAGAGTGACTTCCGAACTGTGCTGAGCCGACAAGCAGGACCAAACCCCAGGGAGCGAAAGCAGAACAGGCCCTGAGTAACCTGAGCTGGCAGCCAGCCTTATGCCCTGAGGAGGCTGGGGTTTCCGCGTCATCAGAGGCCAGAACCCTGCCGCCTTGCCCCTGCAGCCTCGCTCCCTCCCCTTATCTGATCTGCACCGGAAGGAGGGAAGGAAGGTAGAATTCCCAGAACCAGGTCTCGCTCTGGGGAACGTCGGGTACTGGAAATCCATCAGCAGATGATAACCCACTGTGGTGACCTCTGGTGACCGAAATGCCCACTGCTCTTCAAGCTCCCATGCAGGCGGAAAATACGTCTGGGTGACAACCAGATGGTGTCCCTTCGAGGCAAAAAGCACCCACTTCACTTACTCAGAAACTCACTTTGGAGAAAGGAGGCTGGGTTTCCTGGCCAAGGCCAGTTTCTTGGGCTGTTTGCAACGTTGCAAACAATTATTTCCACTCAGACAGAACCACAACCGGGCCCCAAGTGTGACAGTGTGACTTGAACTTCCAGGTCACAATGCCTCGCACCCAGTGTGGGGCCGGGGCCAGGGCCACGGGGGCCGAGTCCAGCCATGGCAAGTGATCGGAGTCAGCACGCTGGGCCCACAGCTCTGGTGCTTCAGCCTCGTCCAGGCAGAGGGTGCGGGCTGGAACTGGGTCAGCCCACCACGTTTGAGAGCCGGAAAGGGTTTTGTGGGCGAAGCCACCCAAAGAACAGAAAGACCAGACACGGCTGGGTGGCCCGTGGTCTCTCACACCTGTAGCTTCACTAAGTCTTCCCCAGCCCCCACTCATGAGCTCCAAAGAGGGACGACGTGGGGCCGAGACTGTGTACCAGCCCAGAGCGTCCGTGAGCAAGTTCAGCAGCCATTGTGGACGCGACGTTAAGTGCACGGCCACGAGCTGGCGCTGTCTTCTGAGAACACAGAAAAGAAACACCATGCACTTGAAAGTCGGGGGCTCGGTCCGGTTGGCTGACCTGCTCTGAAGGGCCGGCTGTCCTGCATGCGTGGCTCTGTGAAACTTGGTCTTTTTAAGCCCCTGACCTTCCACGGAAACTCCCATCTCCCTGTCCCCGTCCATCCCCTTCCATGCCCCAAACCACCACTCCCTCCCAGCAGCAGCCCTGCACCCCCTCCCCTGCCCCCTCCCTGACCTTCACCCATGGCTGTGGGATGGCAGAGGGGCTGAGAAGATGAGGGGGGCCCAGCCAGCCCGTGTCTCCTCATTTTGGGATCCCCTGAGATGCTCTAAGAAGCAGTGCTGGTGGCCAATCCCACAGTAGTGACCTCACGAATCAACACTCAGACCACCAAGAAGAGTGAATGGAACAATCAGCTGCAGGAGTAGGCTAGTCATGGCAAACACGGGTTCTAGCACTTTCTTTCACACACATCCAAACAGACTCACATAGGCTCACCGAGGAGGGAGCGGGCTCAGCTGTGGCACAGCCACGCACAATATGTTGTCCCTGACAGAGAGGCTCTGTGTGCGCTGGGGCCCGGGCTCGCGTTCACAGGCTCTGGGCCAGCCAGCACCGTGGGCGTTGTTGGCTGGGGTCCTCGAATGATACCCAGTGCCAGAGGGACACGCGCACCCACTGGAAACAGCTCTGGGGGCCGCTGGGCTCCTTCCAAGAAAGGGAGATGGTGTGACGATCGGGAAGGACCAGGGAGAGGAACAGAGGGGATCCACTTCACTGACACCCAGCCAGCCCCACCACGGCCTAGCCCACCGAGGGAGGGTGTGGGGCCAAGGCAGCTTCAAGGAAAGTTGGCCGACGGGTGGCAGGGAGTGATGCTCCCCTGCCACCTTGGCTTTCTTTGCATGAGGTGCTGTCCAAGGACAGTCCACAGAGAACACACGTCCATTATCCTGCTTGTCACCGCGAATTTGCCATCACACCTGCCAGTTCGCCAACGTGTTGGGTATTCAGAGGGAAAGAAAGAATCCAAGAGACTTGATCAACAGCAAAAGAAAAAGTGCTGAGTAGGTCTTGTGCGAACAGGTTTCACTGAACGGGAAAGGCCCCTTTTTGTCGATTTATATGAGAAGACTGAGAGATCAAAATGGACACACAGAGAGACGGAGCACCAGACAGATAAGCCGCGACATCCTTCCTGTGATGCGCCCGACTCTCATGCTTTCAGCCAAGGAAAGCGAAAAAGCCCCGCCACAGAGACATAGGACCAATGAACCCCATCCTCGGGTGGTAAAAGTCCACAGGCGAACACTCAACCGCGCTGTATACCTGTGCTTTCCCCTCGTTCTCCGGGCCGACTCGTTTCTGTCTCGACCTGCTAGGTGTTCTCTTTCTAGAGGTCACCCCTCTGCACTGCGGACCCCACTGTCCTTGTGTGCTGCTGCTCGGGGGGCAGAGCCCATCCCAGAGCAGGTGGCTCTCCCTGCGTCACCCAGGAGAAGACACTGGGGGTGTCCAGTACAGCTTTCTAAGACAAGACCTTCTCAACTAGAGACACTGTTTGGGGCTTCATAATGTTTCCTGATAGCACGGCACCCCATGCAGACTAGGTCCCCAGAAACCACTCTTGGGATGGGGGTGGGGCAGACTGCATGAATTCAAAGGATTGTTCGAATAAGTCAATGCAGCATAATTTTGTTACTTCAAATACTACTGACTGTAAGTCGACTTTCAGCTGGAAAATTATTCATATACAGCCTTGGGGTGCGATTCTTTTGGTATTTAAGATGGCTGTTATCATTGAGGTAATAGATAATTCTGATGAAAGGAAAAATATGGAGCCTATTTTTTAAAAAGATTCCACAACTTTAAAAATCTGATTGCCTGTGCGTTATTTAGACAGTAACTAACGCAATCGTCTGCTGCGGATGAAGTCTTCATTTCAATCTTGCAGATTTTGCCTGTTTCCATTCATGATGTAAACTGAGCCTTCCTTTCAAGAATACTTGTGACTGCTTAGAATACACAGGTATGACAGGAAAGGAGGGGTGGACAGGACTGCGGTCCTCCAAGAACTTGCAGGTCAGGGCACGTTTGTCCTCCAAGTGGGGCAGTTGCCCTGGTACAGAGCTCTAACGCTGTCGATGACGGAAATGCACCGCAGGAGAATGTGGGTGGGGGGTTCGCGTGGCATTGGGGGCACCGAGGAGCACGTGTGAGCCGGGCCCTGCCCTGCAGAGCGCAGGAAAGAGAGTCTGAGAAGCAAAGGCGCACTTGTCACAGGAAAAATGTTTTTGACGGAGTGACAGGAGTCTTTCGGTGATGCTGCTACTGTCTGGATGAAACAGCGTTCACAAGCGTCACTGCCCTTTGCCGTGTTCTCTAAGCAGACCCCAGCCACTGTTTCTGGAGTCCTACATAGCCGTGGGTCACGGGCAGGAGCCTTCTGGTCACTAGAAAGGGACTATTGCCAGTAGAAGTCAGTGAGAGAGTGTTCTGATAACCACTTAGGGTGGCAGTTGGCTATTTTGTTGGGTAATTGCTAAAATTCAGTTTCTGACCCTGCTCTGGTAAAGACAGGGACTCAGCGGAATCCAAGCCCCTGTCCTACTTCACCACCCCCACCCCGCCCCCTGATCCTAATGATTCCCTTTGGTCTCCGTGCTAACACTTCCTCTCCATTAAAACCCCAAAGACTGCGACTCAGTCAGTACATTTTGCTAGGAGCTCCCTGGCAGCGAAGACAAAAGGGGAAACCTGGGTGAATAATTCTCATTATTGATAAATGGATCCTTTGGGAGCCAGTATTAGAAAATATTAAAATCGAATTTTCATTTAACGTCTGAACTTCAGGGAGGAAAAGACTTCTAAATAACAATTGTACACGGTTCCATTCAGGGAGAGCCATCTTTCAGAACAGATTTTTAAAAGATGAAACACTGCTTGGCCTCAACCCCAGGGCCGTCCCTACCAGAGTGGGGGGTTTCGAACGCACGGAGCCTTTGGAAACGTCAGCCCTGCGATCCTCTCTGGGAACACCAGCACATAACAGCCGTGTCCAAAACGTTGCTGCAAATCAGTCGTTCAAAACACACAAAAGACTTCCCCAGGAAGCAATTTCAAAATCACGAGAATTGCTGAGGGAAGCCCAGAAAATCCAATCTCACCCCAAATGCAGCTGCCGCAGTGCTCACAGGAGCCATGGTGAGGTGCCACGTCTCGGTCCCTGCAGGTGGAGCCAGGCTGCCCCGGGCCATCTGCCACAGAGGCCCCCCAGCCCTGCCCTGGTCCTGCTCTGGATGGGGGCGCTGGCATTGTCCCCCTCTCTGCTATACTCTGGTCCGGGCCGGAGAGAACCCTGAACCAGGACCCCAAGACTGCCCTCCCCCCGGCCTCCCTCGTTCAGGAGGCAGCAGCTCTCAGCCGCAGAAGCCACACCTGGGAGCTCAGGACCCACCGTCCAAGGTCTCAGAGGTGGAGTGGGGGCCCCTCTGGAAGTCACCGCCCTGCTCTCAGCTCCGCTGCGGGGCTGCTGAGAACTGAATTGCAGACCCGATCATGAAGGACAACTGTTACAGCTTCGGTTGCCAGATTTCGACGGTTGTCTGTGCGCATCGTTTTCCTCTGACATTAAGCTCTGGTTAGCAGCTGTCAACTTGGCCTTCACCCCCTGGGTCCTCACGGGTGACCTATGACTCAGCATTTCCTAACGTGACTCAGCGTCTCCTAACATGACTCAGCGTCTCCTAACATGACTCAGTGTCTCCTAATGCCTCAAAGGCACAGCCCTGTTTTCACCGCGTCTCTCAGTTTTCAGGATTTCACCGAAATCCCCTCTACCTTTCCTGACAAACAGGACCTCTTCTCCCTGGCCCCTCTCTCCAGTCCGACCCCCTTCCCCCCAGTGGACAGCAGTGCTATCCCACAGGCGTGAGGCTGGGGCAGCCACATCCCCACTCTCCCACGAGTGTCCACTGCCACACGCGGCTGCGGAACCCTGGGAGGTGGTGGGGCAACTGAGAAACAGAATTTCAATGAACTTGAACCATGATGGCCACGGAGAGCAAGTGGATACCCAAGAATGTGAGGACATTTTATTGGTTTTCACACAGGAAGTCCAGCTGACGTTGGAAGTGAATGTGCACGTGTGTGTGCCTGTGTGGGCGTGTCTCTCTATCTGTAGCTTCCTGGTGTCCTTTACCTGTGAAGTTCTATTAAGATGAGGGATAAGCGACCTTTCTCCATGACCCAGGCTGATTCACTCTTGACCCTCCCGCAGGCAGGAAGGATTCCCACGGGCTGTGGGGCAGTCCCCACTGCTGCCGGTGGGCTTTGGCCTGTCCACCTGGCCCACTATTAAAAAACAAACAACGAGCCCACCTGACACCCAGCACCCTGCCAACTGCCATCCAGCTCTTTGTTCTGTAAACGACACTTACTGGATGACGCCCTCTCCACGGCTGTCCCCACAGCGCTCGTTCTGCCTGGGCCCTCTCCTGCCGGGCTGGCCTCCTGCCATGGTCGGAACAGCACTCTACCAGGCCGGCATGGTCTTGTCGTATCATCATGTCCACGATGTGCTTATCACACCTGCTCAGCTTCTCCTTGAAATGCTCCCTCCTCTTGGTTTCTGGGCCACCACAAGCCTGGTCCCCTCCTTCCTCTCACCTTTGTGGTGGCATCTCTGCCTCCCCCACCCCCTGCATTCTAAATGCCCCAGGACAGCAGGCTCAGTTCTCAGCTGCTTGCCACACCACACTCTCTAGGTACGTCCACCAGCGCGAGGATTGGAAACACCCCACTCCCGCTAGGACTCCTTGGCTCCTGTCAGTCCCCCTGCACCAGAGTCTCACATTCCTTCGTCCAGTCAATGCCCATCCATCAGCTGTCTCTCTAAAAGGCCCCTCCCTCTAGCACACCCAAAGAGCGGTCCTCAGCCCTCCCAGTCTGCACGTTTGCATCTTCCCTAGGACGGAAACCCATATCAAACTCAACAGCCCTCAAGAACACTTGCATCCCCTCTTTCTTTGCCCTGCCCCCTTAATCTACAATATGCCGGCAGACCGGGCCAACCGTGTCCTCAGAGTGGTGCCCTGACACAACCGGTCGACTTTGTATTTTCTACTCCCCAGTTAGGATGTGAGCCCGTGCAGACAGGGACTGTGTCTCAGCCCTAACTGGGCTCCCGGGACAAGACCAAACCAGCACGCACAGGAGCCACATCCTGTCTGTTGAGGAATGAGCAGCTCCGCCCCCCGGGCAGCACTCAGCTGACCAGAGTCCTCTCCTGGTCCCAGACAAAGTGCGCTTGGTTTTCATGAACACACAGAGAAAGGCAGCTCAGAAGCTGAAAGTGTTTTCCCACCATAAAACGTACCTTGACATACAAACGGATGCCTTTCAAAGGTGGTCACCACCTTCTCCATGTTAGAAACACACGTGTGTTATATTTGGGGAACTGTGCTTCCAAGGTTCTAACAGTCTTATTTCATAAAAAGTTTACCTCTTACTAGACACCTTGTCTAGCCATAGAGACTATCGGATACAAGACACATAAAAATGTCGGGTGTAGAAAGTGTCCTGGGTTGGTAGTGATTCATGACATTATACTTCATTGTATTAAATGACTCGTTTGGCAGTGACATTACTCAAGAAGGTGTCTGACCTCATCTCAAAAAATAAAAGAGATAAAAAGAAAGTATGTCAGTCACAGAAGTCCTCAAAAGTAGAAAAAAGAGAAAACTGAGCCATACAGACGTTTCAGAGAACCCTGTGTTTCTGGACGCTGTTCTAACACCAAGAGCCCACAGCCTTCCCACCACGGCCCGTGTCCCCCCGCCCGCCCAGGAGGCCCTGCTCAGAACAGGACCCGGGTTGGAGAAGGGCAGGGCCCGTCGGGGGCGGCGGCACAGCGGCCACACCCTGGTACCTGTTTCGTTGCAGGGGTTCGGGCTGCCTTCCGCTGGCTCATGGCTCATCTGCTCCCGGGCGTCTGTCCTGCTGCTCAGGCTCAGCACAGCGGGTCCTTTGCTCACACTCGTGAGTGTGAAGGGGAGGCAGCTAGCTGGAGAGAACGACAGGACATGGTATTAATGTCAACTCCTGCTGACACATCCATTGTAGTCAGGGGTCTCCCTGCAGTCTACAATCACAGAGAGACCCTTACGGACATAAGACAGTGTGACCAGGGCTCCATGTTGGGGGTGCACCCACCAACCCACCCAAACATGGCTCTCAACTATGGGTTCAGAGCCAGGGCACCAGAAACTCGCATTAGCAAGAACACCTGCTTCAGACCCTAGTTGGACGCTGACCGTAGCTGTTGGAAGGACTTTAGGAGTTGGACTTGACTTGGGAGATTTCTTAAGGGGGCTTCAGGTCAGCCTGCACTGTCCCACACCCCTAATCAGACCTGAAATGTAGGAATGGGAGCGTGTGTGCCCCTGGGTTGGGACAGGGTCACAGCTGGCCATCACTTTGTGTGCGCAGAATAATAACCCTCCACCCTGAGATGGGAGCTGAGCCCAGCCTGTCCCAGGAGACACCTATCCCATGAATGCAGGAATTCACGGATTTCCCTCCAGGGTCCCCAAAGCGTCCACTGGGCTGAGAAGCGCCCTGAGAAACACAGAGCTGGCTGACCTGGCTCAGTTATTTCCCGCAGCAAGGTGTGGCTGGGGAGGCACCCATGGTCTGATGTGACTGCTAAGAGGTAGGGCGTTGTAATGCACTTTGAGGAAGAATGAATGAAAGTCCTCAGCAAGAAATGGAAGACAGTCTCCAAATCCCCCGCCCCGGCCAGGCACTTAGGTAGCATTGCTCTCTCATGGCGAAGGGCGGCTGCACGGAGGCAGAATGGTAATCCATAACTCGTCTTAAAATTAGAACGTCATACGGAACAGCGATGCATTAGACTTCTTAGGGGTTAAAATGAACACAAGGGAGAGAGACATTGGCTCACTATAAAGAAGGGCTTTCTAATTCCTATGGAGTGCTTCTGAATTAAACCACGTCGCCTCCCCGTTGGGGTTGGACCCCTACCCCTGGGGCGTGGGGCAGAAGGGCAGCGTCGTGAGAGCCTTCTTGCGCTGGCCAGACCAGCTTCCCGGTGTGGGGGGTTTGTGATAGATGCATTTCCACACTTCCCTGAAGCTCCCACAGCCTTGGAATTGGCTGTTTGGCACCAGGTGTGCACCGCCTCTTAACTTGAAAACACTGCATTGCTTTTCATTGGCCTTAAGGTGTAGGGTACTTTGGAGTATGAGGAAGACCCAAGACAATTTCCTACAGATGGTGGACTTGAACTCTTCAGCTGCCCTGGAGAGCTTTTCCTCTCACCCTCGTTTCCTGTCCATTCGCTAAGTGCCACTTACGGACTCGGACACCATAAGAGGTTCCAGGCTCCATCATGGCCCATGATGAGTGAAAAGCAATGGAACCCAGATGCTGTTCCTGGTAAACAGTCGTTTGCGTAGGAAATGAAGGCGGAACAGGACGCATCGTCATGGATCGCCCTCCGACCTCTATCTACACATGAGACCCCCATGCCTTTGCACCCGGGGAGCACACCACGCCCATTTGTGGGTTCACTTGCTGGCAGGCATCACCCACCGCATACAGCGAACATGGCCTATGACACACTACTGGTGTGTTAATTAAGAGATGCTAAGGCTTTCGTGTAATTCCTGAAGCTGCTAAAAATGCCCTCTGAGAACTACTTGTGACAACCCTGTCACATCTAGCTATGAGCTGGTGGTGTGGGAATGACAGATCTTGTAGCTTCACTCTAGTTTCCAAAACCTAGGGATTCCAAGGCGGTTTCTCGTATGGGCAGTAAAACACAGACTTGCGTAGTTAATCCAATCTATTTTCCCCAAGTTTTTGGAGAGGAGCAGGATAATTTCCAGGAATCTGTCAGATAATTCTGCCTGATGAATCTCATCTTGATCTTAGATAAACCTAACGGAAACCTGTTTCCCGGGCATGTCCACGCTGTGACAGCAGAGGCAGGTGTTGCTGTGCCACTCCACCATTGCCTGGGGACAACAGTAGGTGCCTCCTGTGAACCTAACCCTGCTCCATTTGTGGGCATCGAGGACACAGTGACAGGAGGTTAACTTTAACTCATGTTCACGCCGAATCAAGACCAGGGGAGCTGAGACACTGGGGCAGTTGGGAAGTCTTTACTTCTACCGAGCATCTAAAACACCAGAGTTAACATCTGGTCACGCCTTTGCAGGCTAAACAGCACGGCCCTACCAATCTCACCAGTTCTTTTACGAAATTCGATGCAAAATAAATAATGTCTATTTTGCCCCTCAGAAGCCTAATCTGGACAGCACTTTCACGTGAATTCAACATGATCACAATTCCTTTCAATTCAATATAAGCAAAAGGTGAACACAGCGCTGGGCAGCCTCAGCTTTAGAGAATAAAGCTAAGGATTCAGCCTTGCCCTTGGATCTTGGTTCCATCCAGTCCAGCTGGGGCAGAAGACAAGCCCACTGATAGCCCCAAAGCAGACAGCTGAGAGGCATTGTCCCGAGGGCCTGTCAGGTCAGGGGAGGCAAGTGCCCCCCGAAGCGAGGCTGTGGAACACTGCCCAGGATCATAATCATAGTTCTGAGACTCATGATAGGCAATCCCCAAACACTCCTTGTCTCTCCTTTGCCCACTGTCCCCTGGTGTTCTCTCTCCCTTGCATTCTCAGTTGGTGGCAGGGTACTTGTTGTCCTTGTTATCTAGTACAGAAAGATCTCCGAGCCCTTCAGCTTAGAACACGACATTCCTACGAAAGCAGTGAGCTGCCCCGTACTGCCTCACGTGAGACCCCCCCTTGCTCATGCACAGCAGAGGGTTTGCTCGCGATGCCCAGGCTGGAGTCAGAAAGCGGACTCCGAGTCCTGCCTGTCGTGCTGCAGAGCTGCGAGAACGGGTCTCACGGGGTTCCAACTGGAGCACGGTTTGCTATGGTTGCTCACAGTTCTGCACCTGAACATGAACGTTTTAGAAGCAGCAGGGGAATGCACGAGGAGCCCCTGGCCTGTTCCAGAGAAGCAGGTCGGACAGGAACTGAAACCCTCCCATTCCGAGCTCTGTCATAGCCACACGCTGGTTCTGATTAGCAGCCTTGGTTGGTTCCTTAAACAGTGTTAAGCCAACTTTGAAGGTATGTGAACAAACAAGGAATAAAATAAAGGTTTGATTATTTCTCTATTTTCCCTTGGAGGTTAGTCTGTGAAGTTTATTCAAATAATAAAATCTCTCTGAGAGATGCCAGGAGAAAAAAGGAACCTTATTTCACTGAGAAGCACACTCCTTGAATCACGTCAACTCTCCCAGAACCAGGACTACTGGGGTTTCTCCATGCGTGCTCTGGGTTAAAGAGTGTAGCACGCAGTCCATCAGCATTCAGAGGGAGGGCTGAGTGCTGGTCCATAAACCGCTACATAGGAATCAGCTTCGTTCACGTCCTCATGCGAGGCTTCACCCGGGGCGACTTCGTGCTGGGAAACTTGGCCATGCAGTCACTCTGCAAAGCCAGGAACTTGATGCCAACACGTGGGTTATGATGCTGGAGCTGGGAGGAGACAGTGAAAGTCACAGAGTCTGCTCTCCCAGGGGCTCCGATGGGTCATCTATAAAACAAGGCCAGAAAATCTTCCCTGCTCTCCTTAGGTCACCTGGAGGCTAAGAGTGCTGTAGACGTGAGGTGCCAGGAGAAAATGAGGAAGGTGACCCAGACGCAACGTTGGAGGACGATGCATCCTGTTGTTGCTCTGCTAGACCAGAAGGGAAACAGCTGGACGGTTAGGAGAGCCTCAGCTGAAAGCCCGGCGGGCTGTCTTGAGTCTCCCAACCCAAAACGAGGAGCATTTTTTTGATGTCCTCTTGAGGCCCATTCAGCCTCTGGGTATGTCAAGTTTGGATTCAAAGTTTCTTCTATTGTGCCCACTGGGTCCTTACAATTCCTCTAAGACCCACCCACAAGGGTAGTCAGCGGAAGTTTGCTCAAACGTCCACATTCACTGGGAAATGGCTGTCATCAAACGAGGTTCACCTATGTGGCCACTGAGGTGGGAAAAAAATCACGTGAAGATCAGGTGGTGCTGTCGTGGCAGGTGAACCCTGGGAGTCAGGAGGCTGTTGACCACTCACCAGGCAAGCCCCAATCCTGATGCCATCTTTGTCCCGGAGCAAAGGCGGGCCCCCATCTGGGGACACAGAAGACCCAGACCTGGGAGATGGCTCACGAAAGACCATCTCCTTGTGGTGAGTCATGCTCAGATGTCCTGAGACCCGGGCACTCAGATTCGAGTGACTGGCTGCCTTCGACCTGGCAGCTCACGGCTGTCTCTCAATTCTCGCTCTTCTCAGCATTGTCACTGCCCTTTGTGCTACTGGGGAAATCAACCATCGGTACGTCTCTCCTTGGCAGTGTGGATGGAGGGCCTCCCTCACTCTCCCATTGCCCCCGCACTCCTCTTCTGCTGCTTCCCACAGAGACACACTCTCTCCGCTACCACTGGCCACCAAGACGTGTCTACTTTGCCATCGCCAGCTCCATGCCACCGTCTGCAAACATTCAGCGTGGCAGCGTCTGTACCTGTCGGGTGAAGGAGCTGGCCTTGAGCTCAGGGGCTTTGAAGGACCGAGTCCACCTATGCTACACAGAGTGAATTAAAGCGGTGTGGCCCACCTCCTCCAGAGGGCCTCACTGAGAGAGCACGGTCTCACTATAACACCTCCATGTCTGCTGGATTTACCATACGCACAGATATATTACATTGCTGCACACGCAGAGTAGGGAAAGGAGGCCCAAGGAGCCACACGGTTGTAAAGGATCAAGTTCAGGGTTTCACAGAGCAAAGGCAGCTCGTCCCACCAGACGTTTGCTTCCCACGACTTCCCAGCTCTTGGAGGAAGCGGGGCGGGCAGTGGGGGAGGGAAGAATACAGGAACTCCAATAGCTCTGTACTCTCTGAAGCAAGCAAGTAAATAAATTGAGAATTATTTTATCAAATTGGAAAACACTATAACCTTGGGGAAAACGTATGGAGAAAACATTAAAAAATTATTTTTCACTGGGGAAAAGAATTATGCTCAGCAGTTAAATGGAAATCTTCAAAATTTCACATTAGTCACAGCATAGCTGGTCTTACGAGTAAGCAAAATGAATGACTAGCTGGAGCACGCGAGTCAAGCAATGCCGGAAAAACTCAAAGCGCGAGCGTGAGGAGGAGGGGCTGGGAGGCGAACCGCACATGCTCACTTGGTGGCTCCGTTACGATGAAGTCTGGGCCAGTCAATGCGGCCGGTCCTGTGTAAGAGCAGGGGTCTAGACCCACCAAGCCCCAGGGGTCAGCTTCCCTGGGAAGGCCAGTCTCCCCCACCATCAGGGCGGAGGGTAGCAAGGAACCATCCTTGCTGAGCTGAAGATGCAGTACAGTATTTTGCCAGACCAGTTGCCCACTAGGAGGAAACGACCTGAGATTTCCTTTGGAAAACCCCTCCACTTCGCTGACCAAACTGGAGATGACAGGGAAGCTCAAATGTGTCCAGATCAACCAAAACAATCCAGGGGCAGGTGGGCAGGTGTGCAGAGCATAACACGTCAACACACCATCCTGTCAGTAGGGAGTCCGAATGGAGAGGTTCTTAGGAGGGCACAGGAGCAGAGAGCATGCTGGGGGAGCTTCTGCCCCTCGGTCCACCCTCCTCCCAGCCAGAATCTGTGCTGGGTGCCTGCCCCAGACAGGAGATTCTTCCCAGCTGTGATGGCCACACACTGAACCCCACCCAGGCAACCTCACCTGGACAACTCCACCTGGACCACTCCCATGGGTGACCTGGATGAACCCACCTGGACCACCCCACATGGACCACCCCACTTGGGTGACCCCACCTGGACTGCCTATCTGGACAACCCCACCTGGACGACCCCACCTGGGTGACCCCACTTGGATGAATCTACCTGGGTAACCCTGTCATGGATCAGCCGAGGGCTGACTTCAGACAGAAGCACTGAGCACCCAGCGGAGTGATTAGTACAGAGGAGGGACCTGAGAACTGACAGTTTTCCTTCCCAGAATCACGTGCTAAAGCTGTATTGCTATGATTCGCACTCAGGAGCTGACGTCAGAGATCGGCACACAGAGCTTCCCGGCGAAGCCAGACAACCTTGCATGGAGCCCACCCCTGCTGGACATGAGGGGCCTCTCCAGGGACGTTTTTAAATGACAGCACAAGATCCTTATTCCCTTCTCTTCCTCTCCGAGAAAATGTGGTTTTCCCTGCTGGGGTCCAGGAGGGGTCCGTATGGGAAAGCTGAGCCCTAATCGATAGCTGGCCCTGTGGGGGTCCCACGCATGGGCCAGCAAGCTGGCCATGTCCCCAAGGCCAGAACCACAGTGGTGACTCAAGAATCCGCAATGTCCACAGAGACTTGGGCCAGTGGCCAGGAGCAAGACGGCCCGAAGATCAGAGATTATAAGGAAATGAATCAGCCATGTGCTTTCTTGTCCAATCACTACAAGGAAAACCCCAGCATGTCTGCTTACTCAATGAAACAGGACTCGACTAATCCATGTTTCCAAGGTCACACGAAGACATTTCATTCTGTTTAGCTGCATTTCAGCTCACACTACTGAAAAGACCACCATTCAAGGCCACTTTGCACGTTTGCAAAAGTGAGATTGGGGAAAGAAAACAGAGGAAGGGGTCAGTACCATTTTCCGCAGACATTCAACTGGGCCTTGGTCTTCAGCTGAAAACTAGGCAAAATCCAACCATGCAAGGAACTTCCCCACCCCCGGACACATGTGCTGTTCAGGGGACCCCCTGGCGTCGCCACGGGCCAGTTAGCAGGAGTTCTAGGTGCGTGATTCCTTCTCGTGCCCTGCACCTGCCAGTCCAGTCTGTCCCCTGGGAGAGCCGCGGCTCTGTCACCCTGCTGACCGTCAGAGCCAAGCCGTCGTCCTGTCGTTCTGCTCCTCTTCTCTGCGCCTTCTGAGCCGCTCCTGATGCAGGACACACCGCACATGTTCCCCAGGGTGCAGGAGGGGAGGGCACGGCACCCTCAGTCAGTTCCTAGCACTGGCTCCACCTGCTTCTGGAAGAACTTGGGGTGCAGGGCATGGACCCCGCGCAAGGATCAGTTTTCCCGCTCCACTTGGAGCTTGCCAGAAATAATCCTCATCTTGAGAGCTGTGATCGTTCAAAGACAAAGCATCCACGTGTGATTGCCACAGCCAAATTACACCGCCCCGGAGAGGGGGCAGGGCAGCGACGATCAGAGCGCAGGGAGAGCTGGGGTGGTCTTGATAACATTTCCAGGAACAATGATCTCTAAGCCCTCCATCTGAGACCTGAGGGGGCTAAAATGTATAAAATAGCCTGGAAGAGCAGAGTCAGGTAGCTCAGCCTCCGGGACACATCTGCACAGATGCCCCCAAAAGCACAGATGTCCCCAAAAGAAATCAAGTACTTCTGGGGCCAAACAGAAGACATCTGCGGGGCAACAACTGGCAATCTTACTTTCTGACACTCTGAGTTCTTTATTAGCTGTGTTATGTAAGAGTTATAGGCACTCAATAAAAAGAAAAAGAATTATCACTTGAAATGAAGCTAATTAAAGAGAATTAGAAAAAATGGATATATTTAAACCTTTCCAGTTAAAACTCAATTTCAGTGAAATTGAATATCAACCTCCTTCAGATGGAAAATCCCAGAACTACCGAGGTGGTTTCCACCCTCACTCTCCAACTCACAGATATGAAGAGATGAAAAAAACATCAGAATATTTGGATAAATCACTTAAAGTATTCTCAGATGTGGAAAGTTGGAGATCTATTTTTAAAAAGGATTGTGTTGGGAGGCATTTAAGACAAAGATTATAATAAAATGGTAATCCCCCCCATGCTCCCATCACTGGGGGGCGGTAACCCAATACTCAGCTGACCCGGGAGCACAGATGGGCAACCAGGGGGCCAGCCCCGGGAGATCCAAGTTTCCCGGGGATCATTCGGAGTCTTAAGGAGCCTTTGACCCCAATCTTTTTAAACCATATGCACTTACAGCAGGGATCCCTTCAGAGCTGACCCTTTGGAAAGGGTAGAAGAAGGGTGAAGTCCTCAAATCCGTTCCCGAGTAACTACCTGCTGCGGATTATCCGGCAGAAACAAAGCCCAGGCCATTTGCAAGGGCAAAGCAAGGCCCACTTCAGACCTGCTGGTGACACGCAAGCCAGAGACAGCAGGGCAGTTTCTGTTGTTGGTGACAGAGAGTGACCTATGCAGCCGAGCTGTGTGAGGGCGACTGACACAGACTTTTCTCAGTGAACGTGCCAGCCGTGTACGTTTCTTGCAAAGACCATGAGAAGATTGCACTCCAGTGAAAAGATGACAAAAAAGCCCAACCTCACCCCAAACTCCAGACAGGAAAACAAAAAACACCAGCAGGGAATCCCGAGACCCAGTGAACACAGAGCTGAGTGAAAATGCCCTGTCCAGTATTCCCACCTCCCCCTCTCCTCTCTCTCAGGCTGAACTCAAAAGCCACGTTTTCTTCGAAGTCTTTCCATATTCCCTGTGGAAAATTCAATTAACTGGTCCCCATGTCAAATACGTCACCTCCTCTGACCTCCGAGCATTTTCTGTGTTAGCCTGGACCCCAGCATGCACAGAAAATGTAAGCAAATGTGTGACTTACAAAGATGACAACAATGCCAAACCCAGGTACCCAAGCCAGCTGGGGAACAGACACACCACCACACCCAGCAGCCACTGGAGTCCCCTCACCGAGACCCCTGAGGGAGTCACCGCCGGGGGTGCTGGAGACAGGACATGAGGAGCAAACCCTGGCCTCCCGGAGAGAGGGACCAGAAAGTGATCGGGAATCAGTGTGCGCCCGGCGGCGAGCGGTACAGAGGACAGTCCCGTGGGGGAGGGGTGTGCAGTGCCAGGTGGGGCCGGGCCCCCTTTGCTAAGTGGGCGTTTGTGCAGATGTGTGAAGAGACCAAGGAAGGACCCTGTGACATCCGAGGAAGAGGGCTTGGGCAGAAGCATCAAGAGCGTCGTCCAGCAGGAGTGTGCCGGCATGCTGGAGGAGCAGCAGAGGCTGTCGGGGCCGGGGCCAATCAGCAGTGAGAAGAATGACTCCAAGGTGCGGAGCTGGTAACGGGGCAGCAGGAAAGTGAGCGTGCTGCCGTCCGCAGCATTCAATTGATAAAGAGAGCGCCTGGGTCACGTTAAAACAGTGTCAGCAAACCAGTGCTCTGTCACCTGGGGCCAGCATGTGACTGTGTCTCTTGAACACTCTCTGAGGCCTCTCCACGCTTCCCTGATCCAGGGAACATTGCAGACGGAGCCGTCACATACGGGCCCCCTGAAGCCAACACTTCCAGTGCGAGTTGGAACTCTGCACCCGTGTGAGTGTCGCCAGGGCGGGGTCTTCCACCTTTCTGGGCCCCCGTTTCCCCTCTTGCAATGCACACCCTGCACGGTGTTGCTGTGAGACTGTGTGTGTTCGGGCCTTCAGACACCTAGCACTGTGCCTAGGACGTAGCAAGCGCTCAGAGAGCTCACTGGCATCTCTCCTGGGAGACCCGCAGAAAACTCAGTGTCTTCTGTTCTGTTTCCCCTGCCGTCAAGGATCCACATAAGACGTAGCTGAGTAGGAGCTCTCCATATTTTTGGTGAGAGTGCAGTTGAAGACGTATATGCCCGAGGTTCTCAGAATCTCTAGGTCAAACCCACACAATTAGCTTTCTGGGTGGAGTCTGGGCCAGGCATTAGTGCTCTTCCACGAGACAGTCACGGCTGCCCAGCCCCAGCGCGGGACGCCCCGCATGGCAGGTGCCCCTCGCTGTGAAACAGCGAGCTCATCCTGCTCTCCTGCTGTGGCTTCAGGAAAGGCAAAGGCAAGTCGTTTCCTCAGCTGGAGCAGCCAGACTCTGCGTTCTGGGGGTGCCTCCCTGGGCTCCGCCACAATTGCGTGCTGCCCCCTTCTTTCCTGTAAAGGTGGTTTAGAGTTTCAGCAATGCCTAATGGCACCCTGGTGGTCTTCCAGATTTGGGGAACTCTCTTACAGGAGTTGGTGGGTATATTCGTTCTGATACCCTGGTTTCCAGTGACAGTGCTCACGGGTGCCAGGGGTCTGCTTCACATTCCAGAGAGTGTCACCTCCGGCAGAGGCGGCCTCGTCCCAGCAGCAGCATGCCCCCGCACACCCAGCACGGGGTCAGTCAGCACTACAGACTCCCTGGCTCTCTCCTGACACAGTTGCCCTTGGCGGCCCTGCTCTCAGCCCGCTGAAACTCTGCCAGCTGCGCCCGTCGGGACCCAAGACTCGAAACCCAGTCAAGCAAGAAGCCCCTAAAGACTATTTAGGATGGGGATTTATTTTCTTATTTATCGTTTTAGGTTAGAAAACAGCTCTGGGGGCTGGAAATGAGGGGCAAGACCCCCCCAATGCCGTGGGCTGCCCTTGTGTGGACGTGCCCGTGGGGGAACCTGACTGAGACCGGTTTCCGCGTTGCCGAAGTTTGGCGGCCTGGCCCTCAGTGCCCATTAAACTGACTTCCCTTCTAAACACGTGGCTCCCAGGCCCTGCAACGGTGCTGTCAGGGTAAATGGCAATGTCTGTAAAGTGCTTGGAGTTCTCTGCACAAAAAGCCCCGGAGAAGAATAGAACATTAGCACGTTATTATTCTCACAAAGAGTGGGTGGAATTGCAAAGAGAAACCATGTCAAAGATGTAAGGAAACTTGAAAGTCTGAGCCTTTAAAAGGCTGAGATTATTAAAACACCCAGTTGTTTGACAGGAGAAAATTAAACTGTTCTCTTGTCTCCACAGACATAATGCTCCTTTTTCACTCACTGTACCCACAATCTCTCCTCCTGCACCAAACTTTCACCGAAGTCAAGAAAGTTCCCTGGATGAGAGATTGGTGTGCAGAGACGCCCTGGAAAGACAACCTGGTCCCAGAGGACAAAGAAACCATGGCTGCTTGTTAACAGCAGCACCTACAGTCACGAGGAGATGTAGGATCCAGGGTGCAGCCCCACATCCAGGCAAACATCCCCCCGTCCGTGGGTGCAGCCTGAGGTTTTGGGTCCATGCAAGTTGGGGAGGGGAGCTCAGGGTATGAGATGGGTATCAGCTTAGGACCAGGACTCTTCGAGGGCTACCTCCCGATGGAGAAAGGGAGCCAGAAGGATCCAGCCGCTGGGAAAGGCAGACCGCATGGCCTGTACCCCCGTCCACTCAGTCCCACAAAAGGCCTCCCAGATGGGAACACGTGGTACCGGCACCTCATGTGGGTCTGGGGTCTAAACATGCACTTGTGTGGGACCCACCTGCTGGGATGCAGAAACCCTAAGAACAGGTCGCAGGGAGGTGACATTCCTGGGCCACCAGCCAGAAACAAGAGCAAATTCACCTGGAGGGACGTTGCCGCCACCTAAGCTAAGTCACTTCCCACCCAAAAGGGCATCAAAGTAAAAATGACGAACCAAGGAGGGAAGAGATGTGTGAGAGGGATTAAAGTGACAAGATGATACCGAGACTGGAGCTCCCAGGCATCAGAAGCTCAAACCAGAGAAACTACCGGTCTGTTTGAAACTCTTAGATTTATTTATGTCTTTAGTGATTTACCTTTTGAACGAAAGTCTGCAGAGCATGACCTCTAAATGTACAAGATCACAGACCAAGGACAAGCGGTTTCCTTGAGGTCTGATTTCAGTTTTTCACCCGCGAAGACCACGCCCCGGGACAGCAGATGCGCCACGCTGCTCTGCGCTGGCGGCGAAGCGGGCAGAGCAGCCGGGATGCAGACCTGTGTGTCCGTTTGGTCCGAGTCGTGACAGTCACCGCAGCAGCTGCCACTTGTCTGGTGACAGCTCCTCTCTGTGCGTCATCTTGCTTGAGTATCGCATTTATCAGTGTCATCTATTCCAGGTTTAAAGTAGAAAAACACCGAGGCTCAGGGAATGACGTTACAAACCTGAACTGAAACCAGTCCGTAAGCCTTCAAAACCTGTACTGGCTGCTCGCTGCTCCGGCGTCTCCCCCACCTCAGAACTGAAAACACCCCACCCCCACCCCCGCTGCCCCACGGCACAGGACCATCCACATCTAGCAAGTGCCTCTGTTCCCTGTCCTTCCCGAGTCTAACGTCACTTAATCATTACAACAGAGACGCACACGTGGGGCTCCAGCGTTTACCCCATCCCGGGAATGAAGACCGCCGCACAGGGTTAAGAAATGTGCCACAAGCCAGGGTGTCCTGGTGCAAACCCGGGCAGCCTGACTGTGAACCTCCCATTAGCAATGTCTCTGGGGCCAAAGCCAGGCTCGTCACATGGCAGCAAGGCCACGGCACCTTGCCTGTGGCTGCCCACTACTATTTATCAGCTTCCAAGAAACTGGAACCCAGTGTGTCCAACAGCGCTGGCCATTGCAGCCGAGACCCACACCTCTGGCCGCTGGACAGGGCCTTGGGCAGGTGAGTGGCTCCTAACTCCCATCTATCCATCTCTGCCCGGGCCTCTGACTTGTGCCAGTCACTGTTTGTCACACACATTGGGACCCACTGATCATCTAATCACCTCCCCAAATGATCAGCTCAAGAAAAACAGTCGGCCACACCGGGCACTCGGAGTGGGGCACATGCCGCATCTCACAGTCTCTCTACGTGGGCGTGTGCCTTAGCCCTCTTCTCCTGCCTGTGTGACGTGCCGTGTGCCGCGGCCTAGCCCATCGCCTTTACCATGAACATTTGTCCACAACTTGTAAAATGTTACTTGCATTTCAGTTGAACTGGTTTTTATGATATGAACTTTAGGTCATTTAGCTTTTACTTTGTAATCCCTCAAGTTGCTTTGATCATCAGAAAATTATCAGTTTTGAAGAGTTAAGTGATATCCTTTTAAAACAAATAAAAATAGTGTCTTTACTATTTTCTTAAAAATAGATAGACTCCAGACCGAAATAACATGAGAGAAGTTAACCACCGCTTCACTATCCGTGCATTTAATTCATAAATAAAATTTGGTCAGACAGGGTCGGAATTCGAAGTTGGTTCATCGACTACAACCAGCCTTGGCCTCCTCTTCCTCCAAGGCCTTCTGTGAAGATTCCCACAGCTTTGAGGTTGGTGTCTCATTGCACGCTGTCCTCTCCTCAGCCTGTCCTGCGCCGTCCAGAGTGCTTCCTGACTTGGTGACTGTCACGTGCCCTCGGCCCCCAGGGGTGAGAAAGCCATAGGACTGACGCGTGTAGCCGAGCACTCTGCAGTTTCGTGAGGAGGCCGGGAAACACCAAAAGTCAGGGCAGCGAGGCGACCAAGCGACCAATCTAGGCACTCGATGTCCAGTTCAGAGCAAGACAATTCAGAGATTAGCTGAGTTGCCTCAGATTGATTGTCTAAATATTGATTTTTATAAATTAAAAAAAAATCCACCCCAAAACACAGGCCTGAATAAAAATAATGGAAGAAACTGGGATCTTAGGAAATAAATTTAAGAATCGTACATGAAACCAGGGCCCACAATACAAAAGTATTTGCTACACATTGTAGAAAAGGGAACCAGACCACCTGTAAGCTTCCTGGCAAATGAGGTCACAAGGGAAACATGCCCCAAAGTCCCAGTGCCCTGTGGTCAAGGAAGACCACCTGCTGGGAGACCACAGACAGACCCCAGCCTCGTGCTCAAAACTAGGACTCATGCTCCGTAACGTGTCCAAAGGACATGGGACCTGCGCTGCTTCCCAAAGCACGGCCATCGCACGGCACCCAGCGCAAGGCGAGGGCGCAATCCGTAAGGGACTTCATGAGGAGTGGTCTGGGGGCCAGAGAGCCAGTTTCTGACCCTCGGCTTGCTGGCAGGACAGCACAGAATAGTCGTGTGTTGAGAATAACTGTGCCTACGAACCGACCGTGACCGAAGGAAGTGGTTGTTAAAAATTGGGTTTCCTAACTAAAAAAGAATAAGCAATAAGAGAAAATAGCAGATACTTCCTCATATCCATTAGAATGCTCGTAGGGCGTTCCCCCTTTAATTGATGATGTGGTAATTTCATCAACTTGGTCCCAATTTTTTAAACATTCTGTCTGGTTCAATTTGCTAAGCTTTTTAGAATTCTTTCTTATATTTTTCACAAAACTGATTGGCTTGTACTTTATGTTTTCTATGTCCTTGTCTGACATTCCATCTCACGTCAGCAACGTCACACAAATGTCCACTGCCGCCGGCAATGTTCAACGGGGGACTCGAAATAAGCAAAAGAAATCACTTGAATTATTGGAAAGAGAGATTTGCAATTCTCATATTTATGGGTAATATCACTAACCACACAGAACCTAAGGAAACGTAGACAGGTTGTTGGAATGAATTCAGGTTTGCCAGAGAGACCACCTGCCTCCTGACAGCTGGAAACAACTATTCAGAAAATGCAGCTCCAATAACATGCTGTTCTGATAGCAGCTAACTACAGAGTCGCTGTTCTGAGTCTAATGCAAAGTATTCATTATCTTCAAACAGAAAATTACTGCATTATTGAAAAGGAGCTTTAAAAGATGTGAATACGTGGAGTGATATTCTGTGGAGGAGCTGGGCAGGCCGGTATGATGAGGATATCAGTTCCCCCTGAAATTAACCTGAAAACCCTACGAATGCCAACCCCGATTCTCAAGGGGTCTCTCTCAGAAGACGAGTCCAAAGTTCCCGGGGAAGAGCAAAGGCTCAAACGCCGAGAGACTCTGAGGAAGGAAGGAAAGTCGGCACTTGCCTTACCTGATATTTCGATCTATGGTGGACTCAGCAATGAGGTGACTGTGCAGAGATGACAGACCACAGGAATGACAGAGGACACAGGGGCAGACTCACACATTGACGGAAACCAAACTATGACAGAAGTACAGCGCATTTTTAAATAAACAGGGCTTGAACAGTAGTTTTTTCCATCTTGAACAAAATAAAAATCAACTCCCTACCTTGAACCACATACAAAAACCAGTTCAGGTGGGGAAAAAAGAACCCTTCATATAAAAAGGAAACTTCAAAGTACTTAGAAGAAAATTTGGGAGAATCTCGCCAGGTTCTGGGAGCACAAATCTTAAAGAGAGTGATGGACAAAGGTGAGAACTTCAAAGTAAAAACTTCTGTCCATAAAAAGGAAACAAATAAACAAAACCAAACAAGACATAGCCAGCTAGACCATGCTTATGAATAGAAACAGAAATATCAATGAGAAAGCACCCAGAATATTAAAGAACCCCACATCAACTAGGGAAGACATCAAATACACAATTTAAAAAGTGAGCCAAAGAAATGATCAAAAGAGCAAACGATAGGCATGCGCACGCGTTTAAATCATTAGCAATAACCACATCACACGTCGGGCCACCACGCACCATTTCTCACGCAGCAGATTGGTGGAAAACTGAAATACCCCCGTGCTGGAGAGAATACAGGACCATTTGCACTTGGTTCAATGATGCCGGAGCCAGTGTGACAACTGCTGGCAAGTCTGAAGTTGTGCCTACTGTGCGGCCCGGGTCACCAACCTGTCCTCAAAAATTCCCATGTGCACGCACAAGGAGGTATGAATCAAAAATAGAAACATTTTGTAAAAAAAAAAAATAAAAGCAAGAAGCAACCTAAATGCCCTTCACAACACAACCACGTCAGTGACTTGAAACCTGTCTGTGTGACAGAGCCTCCCGTACGTAACCCTGGAAAACTGCGTGGACCAGAGCTCTAGGTCAGCGAGGGATAAGAGCGAGGCACGGAAAATAATCACAAAACTGCTGGGGTGCAGTTTTTAAATGTGCAAAGAAACCCCAAGTACTGTTTGGATCTGTGTTACATGTTGTGAAGGTTTCTGAACATGCCGAGAACGACAAGCAGCTGCTTGAGGACAGCGATTTCCCGGGGTGCAGAGAAGGGCAGTGAGACCGGGGTGGGGGGGCCTTAAACTGGGTGTAGTTGAATGGATGTTTGTTATGCTCTTCTCTCTTTGCTTTTTTGTGCCAGAGATAATGGGCAATGCATTCATGGCGGTAACGTGTGTGCACGTGCACATGTGTGTGGGTAGTCTATAAACGGAGCCCAGGAATCTGCACTTTGGATAGGAGTCCAGGAGCCAGATCGAGGGACAAGCTAAAAGCCATGAGCCCAGCCTGGGTCTGTGGAGACGTTTCCGCTGATAAACCAGGGACACGGTCGTCCCCCTCTCTCCGCAAGGGACGCACCCCAAGGCCCCCGGTGGATGCCTGACACTGACACCCATATTATCGCAGAATGTTTTTCCTAGACATACTCACCTATGATATGGTTTAACTTCCAAATCAGGCACAATAAGAGACGAGCAACAATAACCAGCAATGAGATAGAGTCGCTGTAGCGATATACCGCAGCAGGAGTCTCCCCCCCTCTGACATCCAATCAGATAACTAAGACGCCCACTCCCTGAGTGACAGGTGGGCGCCCGGCCAGTGTAGAGACCCTGGACAAAGGGATGATTCACGTCCTGGACAGGACTGAGTGGGGAGGCACGAGATTTCATCACCCCACTGAGAATGTCACACCACCTAAAATTTATGAATTGTTTATTTCTGGAACTTTCCACATAATATTTTGGTCTGCAGTTGATTGTGGGGACCTGGAAGCGGGGAAAGTAAAGACGAGGCTCAGGGTGGGGGTGACTGGGTTAATAATGGCCAAAGAGATGCCCGTGTCGGAACAAAAATACACGAAGCAGCATGCACAGTAACGTGTGTGAGGGTCAAGGTCAGGGACAGTTTCAGACTGTGTGGGGTGAACTTACTCCCTCACTCAAGGTTCAGTCAGTGGTTCTGGGAACAGAGTGTTGACCAGAGTGGGCCAAGGCCCTGCCCACTGCAGTTTCTGTTCCTTCACGAACCGACATGTGAGGAGACGCCTCCACTGGCGGGGGCTTTCCCTAGAGAAACAGCGCATGTCTTCCTTCCCTCTACAGATATCCTTCGGGAACCAGTGTGAGGGGTGGAGGAGGGGGGCGGGGCACAGGTCCTGGTGTCTCTGTCCCAGAACAGCAGCCGGCTGGCCCCCGCCCAGGGCAGGAAGAGCAATGTTGGTCAGGGTGGCCCGTCACCAGGTGTGCCCTGGGTGATGTAAGCAAACGTAGCTGCTTGCCAAGTTATGCAAATATCTGATCACCATCTTTCAAAATAAAAGCATATATGGAGGGTGGATAAGGCTTGGAAGGGTCTGGGTCTTTGGCGTTCCTGTGACATTTACTGTGAGCCCTTCAAAGGCTCCGTGTGTTTCCAGAATGTGCTGACAAATCGCCTGCAAGAATTTTACCTTTCAAAGCGCTTCCTTAAAAATCGTGTGCTTTTCAGTAAAGATTCACAGCCATCTTAGGAAACTTGCTTTCTTAGAGCTATTATTAATAAGAATCAACTTCAGGAGGGAAAAAAGAAGGTTTTTAAAATGACGTGAATTCTGTAGTCAAGCCAATAGCACCACAGCACAGCCACACCTAGCACCGTCTCTGGTCTCTGAGAACAGGGGCATCGAAGAGTCAAGGTTGGTGTTCCCGTTTCTAAATCGGAGAGGGTTGAGAGAGCGTCCTACGTGTTTCAATACAGCGATATTCATTCATGGCCGCTCAGAAAAACCACCCTATGTTTTTACAACTCACTCTCTAATGCAAAATGTTATTATATAGGCATTGCTAATAGGAATAAAAAAACTCGCTGTGCAAACCATGCGTATAAAATAGCCATAAAAGTCGACGTGTGAGAAGCCATCTGGACAAATAGCCATGATAAGACAGCTGTTTGTCTGGCTGTGTCTTTAAAGGCACAGCCATAAGAAATAACCCTCAAAAGAACATCTTCCAATACAGAATGCTTAGGATTTTGCACAGGTTCACTCGCTCATCCCCCTATAGGGAGCCTCCTGGGTGCTTCCTTCTCTCTGCGGGGCTGGCGATGGCTGGACTACCCTGGGCCATTGGCCAGGGCCACCTGAGGCCAAGGCCCAGGGCCAGGGCCACCTGAGGCCAAGGCCCAGGGACAGGTCTGACTAACTTGGATTTCATTACTCATTTTTTTCTCTTATAGCGGAAATAAAACGTTGAGTCCCTGTGTCCTTGACGCCACTGGACAAGATCTGCATTCATTTGATCAAAGCTGTTTGTCAGGGTGGGGGAGTCCCCATTGTCCAGTTAAAGGTGCCAAGACCCAGAGAGGCCAGTCCCTGGGCCACCATACACCGACTGCTGAGGTTCCCAGACTGTGGTCCACGCCTGGGTGGGCCTGGACGGCGCTGAGGCCCAGGACCTTCCGCCCGCTAACGCTAGGCCCGGAGCTCTCGCTTAGTAGCTTCGGGAAATGACTTGATTGTGTTAAACTTCTTGTCTTATCTGTAAAACGGGGATATAAAACCAATTCATACAAGTAACGTATGTGGAGATATATATACATCTCCCGCCCATTGAAACAGTAACATTCAATCCCCACTGAAAACACTCGTGTCACTTTGCCCTGTTCTAACAGCAACGCTCAGTTAGGAGTGGGAGGAAGACAAGCCAGGTGCCGGCCTTGGATGATCTCCCTCGGAGCAGAAGGACACAGCCACCCGTCCCGGTGTCCACTCTGGCTGAGGCTCTGTCAGGGGCAGGGCAAAGCGGAAATAAAGTCCCACCCATGTTTTTCCCTTTCAGCTAAACTCCTCTTAAGAAGTAGCCGCATCCTCCATTGACAGGGCCCCAGACATAAAGCAGAGCGGAAACAAGAAGGTCTGTCCGAGCTGACTGCCCCACCCACCAGGGGCAGGCCCGAGATGGGGGCGCTGAGTCCGAAGGCCCCCGTGCTTTGCTAAAAGTGCCTGTGCTCCCGTGGAAAACTGCCCCAGTGTCCACACCGCAGAGCAGCTCCTGACTCCCAGCCTACCATGAGACAACCATGACCAGCTTCAACTCTACAGTGCTGAACGGGATGCGGATAAGGCTTGATAAAGGACACCTTCCCGGGGGAGGCAGCCCACGGGCCCGTGGAGGCACTGGCCGCACGAAACACGAGTTTCCCGGCAGGCTGCTCTCTCTGCAGGTCGCTCTCCTGTCGCTCAGAAACAGTGCTATTAGCCTCACTCGCTTCCTCAATACACAGGGAGCAGGGCGTCTCGTCTTCATTGTGAGGGCATCTGCGAAGCTGTTCCTGACCTAGTAATTTGGAAGAACTGCTGATAGACAGTGATTCAAACCAGGGAACGAGGGAACGATAGGGTTTGACGTTGGAAGACTCAACAGGGAAAGAATCGGGCGAGGAGGCTCACGGAAGATGCGACAGGGAACAGGTAAGAGCAGCGCCTTTGGGAGACAGGATGGACAGTGGACACCGGGACCTGGTCAGACGTCACAATGGAGGATCCCGGGGTCACCTCGCTCAGTCTCAGGGCTGGCGATGACACCCGCATCCCACAGGTCTGAGAAGTCTGGGAGAAGAGCGGAGCCTGGTGCATGGACAGATGTGCCTGGAGTCCCTTGGCTGACAATTCTCTTTCTGCCGCTGCCTCTGCCTGGGGACACAGAAGGCTGTGCCCACAGAGGTCAGGTCCAGGAGGGGCATGTGAGCTTGGTGTCAGAAAGACTGAGCCCTCCACGGAACCCAAGTGACACAGATAACAGCAGATGAACTGGGCTCTGGGGAACCTAACAAAGCTATTTGACAACAAGGTACTGCTGGAAAAGGTAGGAACATTATTTTACAGTCGCCAAGATCTGGAAGCCCCCACGTGCCCCCCAGCAGACGCGTGGAGGAAACAGCTGCGGTCACTGACACGATGGAGTGCTACCTGGCGGTGACAAAGAAGGAGCTCATGCCCTTTACAACGGTGGGAATGGACCTGCAGATTATTATCCCAGGGGAAACAAGCCGGGCGGAGAGAGACAAACACCACATGATCTCACTCTTACATGGAATCTCATGACCAGACTAAACTAACAAGCCAAAAAAAAAACAGAGGCCTGGATACATGGGACAGACAGACAAATGTCACAGGGGTGGGGGTGGGGGATTGGATTCAAGAAGGGGAAGGGATTGGCTAAAGAACACGTATGCACTGCCCATGGACACAGACAATACCGTGATGAAGGCCTGGCGGGGCGAGGACCAGGTGGAGGTGGGCAAAGTCCGGGGGACGGGGATGGGGGTGTGGGGGGAATGGGGACATTGGTGCTAGTGTCAACAATAAAAAAGTTTTTAAAAATTTCAGTAGGAAAAAGCTTGGCCAGGTTGCTTGGGAAGACAGAGGTGTCCAGAAATACCTTCCTCTGGCTGCTTCCCTACATTAAAAAGGATTTCATTCATTTTTGAGAAGGTTATGCATTCACATTGTTCAAAAATTTTAAAAATTGTAAGCTAGGTGTGAACAGTCTACTTCTCATCTGTGCCCCCCATCCACCATCCCCACCCCCAAACAGCTTAGCATGTAGAAGAAAATAGGGCTGGCTGCTTCCCCCATCTACACACACGGGCTAGCACCTCCTGTTTCCCTCTTACTAACACAGTCTGAGACCCTTCCACGTCAGTGCTAGACTCGGTTCTTTTCTTTTCTTTTATTTTTGGTTTAGAGAAATTTTATTTTACTTTTTTAAATATATTTTATGGATTATGCTATTACAGTTGTCTCATTTTCCCCCCTTTATTCCCCTCCACTCTGCACACCCCCTCCCACCCACATTCCCCCTCTTTAGTTCATGTCCATGGGTCATATATATATATATAAGTTCTTCGGCTTCTACATTTCCTATACTATTCTTAACCTCCCCCTGTCTATCTTCTACCTACCATTTATGCTTCTTATTCCCTGTACCTTTTCCCCCTCTCTCCCCACCCACCCCCCTGATGATAACACTCTGTGTGATCTCCATTTCTGTAATTCTATTCCTGTTCTAGTTGTTTGCTTAGTTTGTTT